>PVHX01005240.1:0-114667 GCA_004024805.1 Geosciurus inauris | reverse complement strand
GAGGATCGCGAGTTCAAAGCCAGCCTCAGCAACGGCGAGGCACTAAGCAACTCAGTGAGACCCTGTCTCTACATAAAACACAAAATAGGGTTGGTGATGTGGCTCAGTGGTCGAGTACCCCTGAGTTCAATCCCTGGTACTAAAATTTTTTTTTAAAAAAAAAGAATACGTGAACCTTAAGGGTTGGAGTCATGGTTCAGCAGCAAGCACTCGCCTAACACGTGTGAGGCACTGGGTTCCATCCTCAGCACCACATAAAAATAAACAAAGGTATTGTGTCCATCTACAACTAAAAGAATATTTAAGAAAAAAGAATACATGAACATGAAATAACACACTCCTAAATAATAACAGGTCAAAGTATTCACAAGGGAAATTAGGAAATAGTCTGAGATGAATGCAAATAAAAACACAGTAGAGCCTCACAAAAAGACAAATGCTGTCAGATTCCACTTACACAAGGTCACTGAGGTAGTCAAACTCATGGAGACAAAGTGGAATGATGGCTCCTGGGGAGAGGGGACAGGGAAAACAAGGTTGTTCGCTGGAAACCCAAAAATGAGTTTGCAAGATGAAAACTTTTAGAGATCTGTAGCACAGACCCGTCACTACACTGTACACTTAAAAATGGCTAAGACAATAAATTGGATATGTTTTTAGCACAATGAATAATTTTAAAAATTTAAAACAGACCCAAACTGATGGGGTGCAGTGAAAATAATATTTGGAGTGGTTATAAAAATTTATATCAAAGAAAGAAAAACGTCAAATTACTAACATTCGCCAGCTTATTGTGCAGTTACATTTACTCTTCTGCTCTCTGTTGCAAGTTAGGCTGCATGGAGCTTGGTCACCTTGACCATGCAGGTCACCTGGTCTGCAGGTCACCTGGTCTACAGGACCCCTGGCTTCATGCTAACGGGATCTGTGAGTAGGAAGTGGCTGGTACTCTTTATGGATGTCTAAGTAAGAGCTGCGAACGCCAGAGGGGAGAAGATAAACCCTGGAGGTTGGGGGCACACTGGTGGGGTTTCGGGGGTCCAGTGGTGTGGGGGATGCCAGGTGTCCTTTCTAAGGTGGGAGACTCATCACATAGCTTATTCCCTGCCATGACAGTTGGGCACTTGGTGAGCTGGTTTAGATTTGGGGAATGCATACATTGTTCTTGGAAATGAACCTGAAAAATGTTGTCACCTATTTACCAGGTGGTTCAGAAGGCTCCTGGTTTCAAAGCCGAAAGTCACACGCCCAGAGAAAGACACTGAAGAAAGGCTGGCTTATGCGCCAGCCATTCTGCCCCTTGGGGTGGGGACCAGCAGATGTGATGATCTGAGCGTGGATGAGGGTGGACAAGGCCCGGCGGGAGAGCTGGGGCAGGCCTGGCCGCGCCTTCTACTCTGCAGGCCAACCCCGGAGTCCTGCTGGGCTATCACGGCTACTGAGCACCTGACCCCAGGATGCCAGGTGGCCAGATTCACAGAGTCAAGGCGAGGCAGGAAAAGCAGCAATGGAAATGGCACCCACAGGCCCCCCTGGCCTCAAGGAAACGTCTCCTGTCGGTGGTTGGGACTCCCACACCGGCCTGGGATCCCTCTCACCGTGGTCAGCCCGGCTGCCACCACTGCCAGACACCTAACCTTCCAGAGACCCGCGTTCCTCAGGCTGCGGGGACGTCGCAGGAGACGCGCCCACCCTCATCCACGTGCTCGCAGACTGAAGGACTTCCTAATGGGATCCCACACATTTCAGGGGACGGGGTGCCACGGCTCGGCAAGGTGCCTTCGGGGTGACGCCTGTGGGTAGGGACACTGCCCTGGGGGACGAGGTACACACTGGATGAATAGCCGGCGTCCAGGGCCATGGCACTAGGAGCTGGAACTTGCGGGCCCTCAGGGAGGAGAGGACGTCCACACTCACCAGTATTCTCAGGGGCCATTGTGGGATTGGCAGGTCGCCTACGACCACCCCAGACTGTGAGAGGCAAGACCCTGGTCCCCACAGGGGATGCCCACCACCGGCACAGCAGGGCTCTGTGGTCACGGCCTGGCCCTTCTGGGGTCCTCGTGCCAATGAATGACAAGTCTAAGAAAAGAGGAGGTGCGTGGTTTGGGCTCGATGAGGAGGGGGCGGGAGGGTGGCCCGGAGCCCAGGCACTCCCCCGCAAGCTGACCGTCACTAAGGTGGAGCTGCCACAGGGGCAGCCCACAAGGATGAGGCAGCTGAGGGCTCAGTCACCCTGGGGACAAAGGTCTCCATCACCCCATGAGGCAAGTGACCTAGAAGCTGCAGCACTCACATACATGTGACCTGGAAACACAGGGTCAACTCACTGGCGACCCTGGCCAGGGGACAGGAGCCAGCAGATCAGTGCTGTCCTGTCCCCCATCCCTTGGGAGGCAAAGTGGCTCCTCAGAAGGACCTAGTAAGGTGGAGCTCCACCTGCTCACGTGGTGTCCGGCTGGAGGACCTCCCTCCTCCCCGGCCTCCCACTCCATCCCCCCAGAGAGCGTTCTGGACTCAGGCTCTGCTTTCTGCAGGCGATCCAAACTTAGACAGCATCGTAGGTTGACATATGTCCCCCTTGAAGTCCTAACCCTCAGGACCTCAGGAGGTGACCTAATCAGAAATAGGGTCACTGCAGATACAATAAGTTAAGAAGAGGGAGCATGGGAATGGGGTGGTCCCTAACCCGGTATGACTGTGCCCTTCTACAGAGGGGACATTTGGACTCACAAGCACACAGGAGAACCGGGTGCCTGGCCAAGGGGAAGAGGAGGAGGAGGAGGAGCCTCGGCAAGTCAAGGAATGCCGAAGAGCACAGGAAGCCTCCAGAAGCCAGGAGAGACCTGCGCAGGAACCAGCCCACGACCTCCAGCTCCCAGGACTGTCTGCTTCCACCCCACGCTCCTGCAAACCCCGTTGCTGCGGCCCAGGAGACGTACAAAGGCCTCCCGTGTGTACTCCGTCACGGCCCGTCCCCACAAGATGCTCTGGAACCAGCAGCCCCAGGCACCTCTAGAACCAGGGAGACAATGTCGCGGCGGGGACAGGAGGTTGTCACAGGAGAGTGACGAAAGATCTTGGAGATGCTTATAGGTCCTGGATCTCTTCCCACCTCCACCAGGCTGGTCTCTACCCCACCGGCTCCTGCAGAATTCTGATGGTTTGTTTTCCAAAGGGGATAAAACAAAAGAGCTGCTGGTGGACACAAGTCAAGCACGGTCCAGGACATGGCCATCAGGACAAAACAGGAGACTTCATGAACAGGCTGAGCCAGAGTTCTATATACGGAGAAGCTCCATTGCCGACAAGCTGTGTGGGCTTAGGCAAATCAAGCAACCTCTCTGTGCCTTCAGAGTCCTAACCCATAAAATGGGAAGATGCTAGCCTCCATCCCCCGGGGGCTGATAGGAGAATTGAAGTCCTTGGCGCACGCAAGCTCAGAAGAGTTTACTCAGCAGAGGCCCCCGAGTCCTGCCGTCCCCAGGAGCTGGAAAGCCCTAACTGGGTGCAGTTCTCCATCAACAGGGGAGGACAGGACCCAGACTGCAGGACAGAGGCCCACCCCGCCCGCCCAGTGCTGAGACTCTGGGCACCCGCCCTTGCCAGCCCACCCCCAGTGCCAGGACTGACCGTGTTGTTGTGAGTGTGCCAGGAGATGTTGCGGATGTCCCTGAGCTGCCCCTCTGCGGGGTAGTAGGAGGCGACGCTCTGGAAAGGATTCATCAGGCCCCATTGCCACTGGACGACATCCAGGCGCATGGGCACATCTCCTTGCTCGTCGAAGAAGATCTGGTTGCCCAGGAGGGTGAAGTTGACTTTCCAGATCTTCTCAAGCAGCTGGAGGGGAAGTGGAGCCTGCATTAGTCTGGGCCAGACCTGGACCAGGGCACCTCCCCACGACCTCGGGTTCCACATCTGTAAACTGGGGCAGGAAGTCTTCAGGAAGAAGCCGTTTGGAAGGCTCTGGAGCCTGAGGAATCTGGCCCTGGAATCGGAAGCGCCCGGGTCCAGCCCTCAGCTCTGGCACTTAACCTCTCAGAACACAGTCTCCTCTTCTTCAGAGTGGGAGAAGCAGGGCCCTTGTCTTCTGGGCGCTGAGTTAATCCATGCTAGGGGCGTAGAGAGTGCCTGAGAAATGGCACAGGCTCACCTCCTCCCAGGGACCCATGTGTCCCCTTTCCCAGCAAATCCCCATGGCCATCCTTAAGGGCCCAGAGCCCACGGTCTCTCCCACTCACAAAGGCCAGCTGAGGATTGCCCTGCTCCCTGGGTCCTTCCTGTCTCCCCACTCTTTAGGGTCAGCTCTCTTTCTCTCTTTCTCTCTTTCACCCCAGAAACGGATACTAACTAGAGCATGCTCTGAACAGAGCATCCTCTGGCCTGAATTCCAGTTCTACTTCTTGTTTTCAATTTCCTGTGTGACTTTGGGCAAGTCACTGAACCCCTCTCGGCTGACCCCAAAAGAGCTCCCAGCTGAGACAGCCTACCAATCTGTCTCCTAGGTTTCTCCTCCATAGATGGGATAATCTGTTGGGCTACACTGGGGATCCAGGGCTCCCTTCCTCTCTGAGACTGGCAGAGTGACAGATGCCTAAGGAAGTTGAGTCTTAGTCTCCTCCCGTCCCTGCTCAGGGTGTGAGGTCCTGGCTCTGGACCTGTTAGAGGACAGAGATGTCCAGCAGCAAAGCACAACATGCATCCCTGACTCCGCTCTGCTCCCCTGACCCTCAGTAAAACCTTCCACAGCCTGGAAGGCTTCCTGGTGGGGTATGTGTCTGTGAATCCACAAGGACAGAGATTTAACTTCCAGGTCAGAATCGAGGAAGTGCAGAACGGGGTGCAGAGAGCCCCTGGGAAACACAAGCCCATCCCCAGGCCCTCAACCCGGAGATCCTGTAGGGGACACTGAGGCTCCCCATGCCTCTGGGACTTCATTCCAGCAAATTCTGCCTGGATCTCCAGGGACTGACTCTCTTGGATGGTGACTAATTTTAAAAGAAACTTTGCTTTGGCACCAGGAAGGACTCTGGCTCTATGTATCCAGAGCCCAGCGATGCCCATGGCCTCAGGAGGGAGGGCAGCCTGAAGCCCAGAGCCCTGAGAGGGAGGTCAGCTGATGCCCAGAGCCCCAGGAGGGAAGGCAGCCTGAAGCGGAGCCAGCCAGCACCCTGTGGCAGAGTGGAGTCTGCGCCTGCCTCTCGGGCCTCACCCGCCAGGGGTAGACCACCTCCTTCGCACAGTGGGTCTGGGTGCAGCCCAGGAGGCTGTGCAGGGCGTGGGCCACGGCATAGACAGCTGAGTACACGCTGTAGACCACGCGCTCTCCGGAGCTGATGAGGATGGTGTTGAAGGATTCAGTGATGTTCAAGCAGGCGTCACACTCTTGGTTGCAGGTGGCCCGCGAGCTGGTCCTGTTGCGGGGTGGTGGCCCGTCCTGAGCACGGCGCACACGGAACTCACTAAAGCCCAGCATGGGCACCTTCTGGATGGTGATGCCCAGGAAGGTGCCCGTATGGCGTAGCTCCATGAGGTTGTGCAGGACGGGGTCAATGGCCCAGGACTCAGAGGCGATCCAGACGGTGCCAGTGATGTTTGAGCGCAGCACCTGGTCGAAGAAGACGTGCAGGCCCAGCTCCGGGGAGAACACCACCACCACACGAGCCGTGGTCTGCTGCAGCTTGAACAGGATGCCCTCCAGGTGCGCCTGCTGCTCGGACATCAGGGTCTGGCTGTTCCTGGGCGTGGGCAGCACCTCCTGGAAGGCGATGCAGATGTCGCTGCCGTTGGCCAGCCGGTCACTCAGCACCTGGCTGTTGTCACGGCCGTAGTCGTCGTCGCTCACCAGCACCACGATCCAGTTCCAGCCGAAGTGGAGCATCAGCTGCACCATTGCCTCGATGTGGTGGCCGGCACTGGGCACCGTGCGCAGCATGGCCGGGTAGCGCAGCTTGTCGCGTAGCTGGTTGGAGATGGCGCTGTAGGTGATCTGCGGGAGGGAGGAGCCACCAGCATTCGCAAGGTGCCCATGAGGAAAGGGACCCACCTGCCGTCATCACCTTGGTGACGTTTGAGGGATATGGACTGCGAGTCACGCCAGGGCTGGGCATTCACACCATCACTGTCACGGTCATCCCGCAGTAAGTCACGTGTGAGCACCTACTGTGTGCTGTGCGGACTAGGTGCTTTACATCAGCAGCATCATGATTATATCATCACAATAGCACTTATTGAGCACCTACTGTGTGCCACACTGGCTAGGTTTTATTCACCGTCATCACAGTCAGCAGCAGACACGCACTTGGTGAGAACCAGGCCCGGGCAAGGCGATCTGCCTTGCTATCACCTAGTAACTTCCTGAGCACCTACTGTGTGCCCCGAGCACCTGTCATTGGCAGGCTCATCAGCGGACCCCACTTCTTCCCCTGGCCTCCACCACCACACACTTGATTCTGTCCCCAACTCGCCGCCTGTCCCCACTGCGCGGCCGGCGAACCCACACAGCCTCCTGGAGGTAAACACCATTTCCGTGCCAACGCTGCTGGTTTGCACCAGGCCCAGGGCTCTCTGGGACACCAGGCTGGCTTTGCGACAGCCTGCTGACCTCTCAAACCTCACGCCCTGACTGCGCTCCCTCGAAACCTCACTCAACGGGGAGTCTGGCCCCGCCTCCCACCGGGCCCCATTGAGTCCATCAGCAAACTCTCAGAAGGCTCCACCCGGGACCCACCACCTCCCCTTGGGCCCAGTAGGGCCATGGTCATCCCTGGCCTGGATTTCGACGCGGTCCTTCCACCTTCCCCCAGGCAGCCCACTCCTAGCGTCAACAGCCGAGTGGACCCCTGTACACAGGGCTTCACACCACTCCTCTGTGCAGAAGCCTCCTGAGACTCCTAGTGTCACTCAGGAAAAGCCAGAGGCCTTCAGCGGCTCCCAGGGGGCTCCATCGCGTGCCCAGCCCTTACTCCCTGACCTCTCCTCCGACTCTCCCACCCGAGGCTGGTCGCCCAGTTCTGTAAACACAGTGGGTGTCTTTGGGTCTTTGCAACTGCTCCTGCTTTTCCCAGAATGCGCTTCTCCCAGATGTCCACGGAGCTCCCACTTTCCCTCACCCTTTAGAAAACTGCAACTTCCCTCCGCCCCGTCTCCACCTCCTGTCCCTGCCTTCTTGTCCCTGCACTGCTCAGCTTTGCCTTTCATCCCTTGCGCTTCTCGCCTTCGAGCTTTCTGTAGCACCGATTACCTTCCTGGGTTGTCTTCCCTCCCACTAGAAGACAAACCCCAGGAGGGCAGCGACCTTCACGTCTTTGGTTCCCGGCCACATCCCCAGCACCTTCAACAGCACCTGGCACAGTAGGTGTTCGAGAAATAGTTGTTCCCTGAATGACAAAATGACTTCAGACCTGGAATAGATGCTTTAGATAAAAATGTGAACACTTACTGAGCACCTACTAAGTGTCAAGACCCTGAGTTAGGTGCTTTACATAATAAAAACCACAGCAACTATTCCAGTTGTTGTAACAACCTACTATGTGCCAAGTGTTATGCCAGCTGCTCTCTAACGGATAGACACTCTGTACCAGTACCAGCTGGGCACTTTTAATCATGATGATCATATGGTTATAATAGTGGTGCTGCTGAAGACACTTTTCTGAGTACCCACCATGAGGCAGACCCCTGTGCTGGGCACTTTTATAGAACATTGAGTACCTTCTGAGCTTTCATTCCTGAGCTCGACACAATGCCACAGCATGACTGACTACCTACTATGTGCTGGAAACTCTTGTGGGTCAAACACTTCCATCTGCAGACAGACCTGGCACGGAGCTCTTACCTTCTCACTTCACAGGTGGGGAAATGGGCTCAGAAGGGCCCAGAGGTTTGCCCAGTCCCACAGCAGCTGAGACTCAGCCAAGATGCACCCCAGGCTCATCTGCCTCCAAAACCCAGGCAGCCTCCCCGAGGCCAGGGTTGAGGCCCGCCCCTGCTTATGTTGCCCCCACTGTTCCCATGACTGGAGGGGCAGGGGTTTCTGAGCCCCCTGGGTCACCAACTTTCTGTCCCCAGCCCCAGCGCCTTCTCCAGGGTCCAGCAGCCTCACCTGTGGTAGGAGAAAGAGGGAGAGGAAGTTGGCCACTGTCATGGTGGCCTCGGAGTTGTCAGGGCCAATGACAGCCACCACCCGGGGCACGTAGTCGCTGTAGTCCTCAAGGATGGGCAGGAAGTAGTCCTCCTGGGCCAGGAAGTAGAGCACGGGCTGGACGTTGTTGGAGAGGTAGCAGATGTCCACCACCTCGTAGCCCAGCAGCACGCCGGGTAGCAGGCTGCTGTGGTTGTTGATCTCCTCCACCGCGAAGCGCATGGCCTGCATCAGGTTGTAGCCCAGCACCTTCAGGTCGTACCTGGGGGCCACGGCGAGGTGAGGTGGCAGCAGGGCCGGAGCGAGGAGGGAGGGGACAGGAAGGAGGGAGAGCCAGCCGCCCTCCTCCCTCCGCGAGAAAGCCAAGTGCTGACCAGGAAGGAGTCGCTCCAGAAAGTTCTGGCACAGTCCTGCCAACACACCATATCTCTAGAGTCACCACTGTCCCTGTGACCACCACACTGTGATCCCTGTAGCTGCCATCGCTACCACCCTATCACCCACCGACACCTCCATCACCCCTGCTGTCACCACCACTGCCCCTGTACCTGGTACTAATGTCACTACCACCGTCACCATGTGTTTGTGATCATCACCACCACCACCACCCACTACCACCCCCGTCACCGTCACCACCACCACCACCACCATCACCACCAACATCATCATCACCGTCATCACCACCATCGCCACCACCACCAGCTGTGCTGTCTCTAGACTGCCCTCACGTCATGGCATCAGAAGACCCAGCCCCTCGGCCCTCGTCACTCTGTCCAGCTTGTCATCTGGTGGCGTGTCCGTGGGGCACCTCTGGTCAGCCCTCGGCCACCTTCCCCCTGCCTCCTCTCTCCCTGTGCCTCCCGGGGCGCTCCCCTTCCAGGGAAGGGTCACTGTCATCCCAGGCTGGCTCCGTCACCCCGGCTTCCGTGCTTGCCGGAAGATGTTCCACCTGCTCTCCGGGTGGACTGTCATCCCAAAGGGCTCGTGAAGGTGGGGCCAGAAGAGACCCCTGCAGCCCTGGAAGCCCCTACCCGCCCTGAGAAACGCAGGCCTCTCATCCACCTGAGAACCTGCAGAGAACACCGCACTCTGCCTCCCGAGGGCAGCCCCGTCTAACCGGCCTGCGTGGCCTCCCTGCAGTGGCTTTGATGGTCTCCAGGACCCTGCCAAGCTCCAACCTCCTGTAACTCCAGACAGACATGACATCGGGAGGACCCAGGTCCCAGGGTCACAGAACACAATCGTCAGAGATTTAGTAATGTGGTCTGTGTGGGGCCTCCCAGGGTGCCCGCCGGCTGGATCCAGGCAAAGGGCCCGAAATGAGCCCTCTAAGGCCTCGCCCTGGCCCAGCCTCCCGAGGACCACAGGCCCAGCCCTGGCTCCCCACCCAACGCCCGCCACCACGCCCAGCCTCACACCGAGACTCACTCCTCGCACTTGGGCACCTGCAGGACATCGAGGTGGGCTGGGCCCTTCATGTTGGCATGAAGGGTAAAGAGACCACCCAGCAGGTAGTCCCCAGGCAGGTAGAAGTCTGAGTTCTGGGTGGTCTCTGCCGGCCAGGCCAGGACCTGCAGCAAGAGCAGGGAGTGCAGCGTCCTTGCCTGGGGCCCCATGGCCACGAAGTGACAGCGTCAGGAGGAGGCCCTGCCTCCCTGGGGAGCTGGAGGCTCACACAGGGCATTTGCACAGACATTTACATACGACAGTCCTGCTGCTGGTCATGGGGCGCCAGGACATGTGGGGGGCTTCAAGGGCCCTGGGGCAGAAAAAGAGGCCAGAACTAGGGTGCTCCTTCCTGAGGGAATGGGGGGTCTGGGAGAAGAACCCCACTTGGAAAGAGAAGGCATCCTGATGGGCTGGCCACATTCTCACTTCAGCCACTTGGTTGGGAACAAGTTTCTTCTTCCCAGCGTTCACCATGTCAGAAGTCCAGGGCCCAGGCACTCCCGGGAGGCAGAGCGGGGGCCAAAGACCCCCAAAGCCCAACAAGCCCCGCCTGGCACATGACACCTGGCCAATTAGGTGTTCCAGGAGCAAGAGCCAGGCATCAGGAGTGCCTGCCACCCATGTCCTCCAGTGCTCCCAACAGCCAGGACTATCCCCAACCCCACCTCACAGATGAGGAGACCCAGGCACCGAGGAGCTTGGAACTCAGCATACCCAGGACTCAGGCCACACAATCTGACTCCATGGCGGGTCACCTGCCTGCCACACCATGTGACATCATGGTGTTACTGCCTGGGGGCCTTGCTCCTGACAGCCGTCATGGTCAACCAGCACCCGCCAGCTCTGTGACGAGCCTCTCTGAGTGCCCCCACCACTCTGCACCAAAGGGCAGGGGGCTGGCAGAGCAGGAAATTGAAAATCCTTAAAATCAAGGTGCCTACCCCGGGAATGGGGTGGAGGAGACAGCGCTAGGAGACAGCCCCGTCCACACGGCCAGGACATGGAGCCTCGAAGCAGCCTGGGTAGGTGGGCATCAAACTGACCAGCTCAGAGCTGTCCCTGGCATTCACCTGCTGTGGGATCCACGGTGCTGATGGGAGGGAACTCTAAGATACAAACAGGGACCGAGACCCCAGTGTTCTCTGCCCACCCCAGTCAAGCCCTGGCCTCCTTTAAGGTCCGCCTGAGCTCCTCCTCCAAGACACTGCCTTGCCCCATGCAAGGGCCCGCTCTGGGCAGTAGGGACCTTCTTTTCTGTATGTCACCAGCACCTGTTTCCAGCCTTGCCTTGCCATCGATTCCTGCTGGGAACCCCGTGGCAGCATGACCCTGACTGACCTTTATTTGACATCAGCTCTGCTGTGTGACCACAGGCAGGCTGGTTAACCTCTCTGAGGTTCTGTTTCCTCCCCATTGAAATAAGGATACTAACACATCTCATGGGACTGTGGTGTAGGGATTAAAGAAAATAGCAAGGGCACTCAGCAGGGCGCAGAGCAGTCCCTGGAGAAAGGTAAGATGGTCCAAGTGCTGGTCGCCCCTTCTTGTAACAAAATGGACAGCCACAGGGGCACCCTTGACTCCTTCTCCAGTTGAAAGTGTCCCTCCGTGCCCCCAAAGCATCTCAAAATTGCCCTGAAGGAAGTTGGAGGTCTTAGCAGCTCCAGAGTTAGGGGCACCCCCTCCCTTGCAAATGTCCTCAAGGTGAGACCATGGGCACTTGAAATAAGTAGGAATGGCGGCCACACCTGTGAGCCCAGTGATTCGGGAGGCTGAGGTAGGAGGATCGTAAGTTCCAGGCCAGCCTGGTAACTCAGTGAGACCTTGTCTCAAAATAAAAATCAACAGGACTGGGGCTGGAGCTCAGTGGGTTCAATCCCTAGTACTGAACAGACAGACAAAGAACCAGCCAGGCGAGGCCTGGGCTCGGGATTTGCTGGTGACTGGGCCGTCCTTGCCCCTGTGTCATGTAGAGCTGTGCCCCCAACCAATGTGGTCTGCCTTGCTCCTCCCGCCAGGGGGTGGGGGCCAGCGCCTCCCTTCCCCCACCAGGTGCCCCCTCAAGGCCAGAGGTTGGAGGGAATCAGCTCCGGCATGGCCCCAAGAAGGCACAATGACTGCCCGCCCCGTGTGCAGCCACTCCTGGGAGACGGAGGCTGCGGGAGCTGGGAGGCCCTGGGATGCTCTGGAGCTGCAGAGCCAGGGGTTCTGGCAGAGCAGCGGGCTGGGCTGGGCGTGGCAAGAGAGCCAGAGACACGCAAGAGACACGGGCCACGGCCAGACACAGACCTCGGGACGCTGCAGGGCAGCCCAGGTGGGCAGGTGCCTGGAGTGGCGTATCATGTCACAGCTGAGGTGGCTGCAGAGATGCACACCACCCATCACACAGACGGGGAAACTGAGGGCCAGGGGGCAGTCGCCCAAAGTCCAGAAGGGCAGGTTGACTTCCCCTCCACGCTCACCAAGTCAATCAAAAGCGTGTCAGGACAGCCCTGCTGCCGCTGAGATCAGGCAAGGAGGACGATGGCGGCGGCCAGCTGAGAGCTCCTCAGGGAGGCAGAGCTATGCGGTGGAGCTTTGGAGTTCAGGGACCCTGAGGAGCACAGGGCCTTTCTACGGTGATGTGTCCTGAGGGCACTGCACCTACCAGGCCATGCACTCCACCTACCAGGCCATGCACTAAGCACGCTGTGCTTTGTCACCTGATGTTATTCGACCTTTTAAGGTATGACCATTATCTTCTCATCCTGCAGAAGAGGAGACTGAGGTTCAGGGAGGGGCAGTCACTTGGTTAAAGCTACTGAGCAATTATATGAATTGAAGTGGCCCAAGGCTGTAATGGCTGCCTACAGGATCCGTGGGGACCGAGGGGTTCCAATATGGAGAAACAATGGAGTCACCATGTGTGGGCTGTCAGCAGGGACAGATGCTCTCTGAAGACCAAACTCCAGGAAGAGCACTGGGCAGATGCCCCCACACTTGGCTTCTGGTCCATCTCTGCCGCAGCCTAGGAGGACAGAGTGGATGCTGCCCATTGTCCTTCAGTGATGCCCACCTGGGATATGGACCAACACTGCAGCCACCCTCGTGGCCTGGTCCAGGGCCTGACGCCCCTGGACCCACACCGTGTGGCCACTGGCTGTCGCAGTGAGTCAGCCGTTACAGACATGCAAAGTCCGTGGGGCAGGCAGGGAGGGGGTGGGAGGGACCATGGAAACGACAGGCCCAGACGGTGCCCATTTGCCTTGGCAGCTGCTCTCTGGTGCTCACACGGCTACTTGAGGGAGCTGCCCCGAACTTCCTTCCCCCCAGGCCCTGGAGGTGGGATGGGAGCTGAGGCTCAGGGTCACCCCGCCCAGCCCCCACCCTGTCTCCGTCTTCTCCCACTTGCTGCTCTGTCCCCTGTCCTCCTAGCACACCCTCTGCCTGACGATGCTGGGCTGCTGGGAACCCAGCTTCTCTCTGGCCTGGGGTGGGGCAGGGCGGGCAGGCAGGCCTCCCAGAGAAGGACCCCAGGGGTCACCTCGGACCAGCCCTGCTGGGCGACTGGGCTGCGGCAGGTCCGGCCCCTGCAGCCAGAGCCCCTCCAACCCCTCACCAAACCGACCTGGGTCTCTCTACCTCCCTGAGCCCAGGGCTAAAGTATCTCCACCTCGGTCCCCACGAGTAGGTTCCCGGCTAGATCCCAATCACCCGCTTCCTGGCAGGTGTGTATCCTGGAGGCAGACACGTGACAATGGAATGGCAAGTCATTTATCGAGCACTCTGGCAGCCACTGAGCCCAGGACTTTATTTTTAAACATTTCATTTCATCCTCAGCTTCCTGAGAATGCCAACCCCAGAGCTGGGAGGTGAAGGCACAGGGAAGAGGGCTACGGCTGGGGGATACCATCCCAAGCCCGTCTGGTCATTTGCTCCTGGTGCACCTGTTCACCTGTCTGGGCCTCAGTTTCCTTGTCTGTGAAGTGGAAGCCCCAGGAACGCTCCCTGGGGCTGCACAGAGGACGAGACCTGGTATCTAGAGCACTGAGCTCCGTGCCTGGGCATGGCCGCGTGCAAGCTCAGTCCGGCCTCCAAGCAGAGCCCAGGATGGCGAGGAAGGGCGGGTGATGGATTCACAAAGACTGAGTCTGCAGAGGAGCTGGGCCTGCACCCTGCACTTCCTCTGCCCCCACACCCAGCTGAAGTTCTGGGTCAGGCTAGTGGCTTTGAACCAGCACAGGTGGCCACTCATTTCCTTAGAGGTCATGCACCACTGGAAGCCTGTGGGACAGCGGTGGCAAGGACGTCCGGCCTCAGTCAAATGGTTCTGCTTCAACCAGGGCTGTGGCTCAGCCCTTGGTCACAGCAGGGAAATGAAGGGGCTCCATGGGTGACCATGGACACAGGACTTAATGTGATGACCATGCAGAGGCCCGAGTTCCCCAAGCAGGGAGCAGCCAATGAGCCCTTAAAGGCCACCAGCCCCAAGTTCAGGGTGGGGGAGGGACATGGGAACAGAGTGAGTGGTGACTTCATCACCCTTGCCCTAGTTAAAAAGGACACAAAGGTGGGGAAGGGGAGATAAAATGACAGTGGCCAACGATTCAGGGGCCAGGGACCTGTTGGAGCAGCTGGCCAGGAAGCAGGCCCGGGTGGCCAGCCTGGGTTCAAGCCTACGTCTACTAACCAGCCACTTGACCTCGGCTAGTTCTTCCACCTTTGACCTCCATCTCCTCTGCTACAGAAGCCATGAGTGACCGACCTGGTAAGGTCACCATGGAGGCTACGTGAGCTGGGGGTGCGACTCAGGGGCAGAGCGCTGGCTTAGCGTGAAGCCCAGGGCCCATCCCAGCACCACAAAGGTTGCATGAGCCACAGCAGCTCAAGACCCAGCCAGCTCTGCAGTGTCTGAGTGGCCCTGAGCAAGTCACGTATGGCCCTTGATTATGAGTTGCCAGCCTCCCCTCTGTGAGCTCTGCTCAGGGAGCTCTGGGTCCTGTCCTTTGTCCCTGGGCACACTCTCTCGTGGGCTCCTTATCTGGAGGCAAGCTCCCCCTCGCACAAATCAGTGATGGCACGAGGGAGTCAGGAGCCTTGTGCCCACCTGCCCCCCGAGCTGAGACCCTCCATGCCGACAGTCCTCAGGGCTGGACTGCAGAGGGAGGTGTGGGCTAGGACACACCCTCCCCTGTGAGCTGCAGGTGGAGACAGGACACATCCCTCAAGAAGTCTGCCGGCCTGCCAGGGCCTAGGCCTGACCAGGTGCCAGCTAACTGGCCATGGTGCTCCCCACCCCAAGCCATCAGTTGAGTTGACAGGTCTCCCCAAGGTGGGGAGACTGGGTGTGGACATCAGGGTGTGGGACAGAATGAGTTTGGGGGCCACACAAAGCGGGGGTTGATTCCCAATGACCCCACACCTTTGAGAAGTGCCTTGATTCTCTCCACCTCAGTTTCCTCATCTGCAAAATAGGAGTGGGGCAGCCAAACTCCTAAGAAGACTGAGTGAGGAGACAGATGCAGAGTCAGGGGCCCCCAGGAAAAGAACCAAGACAAAGCAGAGAGAAAGCTGGGTGTGGTGTCCCATTCCTGAACCCCAGCAACTCAGGAGGCTGAGGCAGAAGGATGATAAGTTTGAGGCCGGCCTCAGCAACTTAGCAAGACCTCATCTCGAAGTAAAACATAAAAAGGGCTGGCTACATAGCTTGTTAGTGGAGGACCCCTGGGTTCAATCCCCAGTACTGGGAAAACGCGCGCGCGCGCGCGCACACACACACACACACACACACACACACACACACACACACACGACAGATTTTAAGGAGTTGGCTCATGTGACTGCAGATGATTCAAGTTTAAAATCTGTATAGCAGGCAGGCAGTTTGGAGACCCAGGAGGAAGCAGTACATGTCCAAGGGCACTCTGCTGGCAGAGTCCTTCTGGCTCATTTTTGTTCTATGTCTTCAGTTGATCATGTGATGTCCACCCACATCATGAAGGATGATCTCTTTCCTTTTTAAATTCCATTAATTTAAATGTTACTCTTATCTAAAAAAAATACTATCACAGAAACATCGAGAATGTTTAGTCAAAAATCTGGGTGCTGTGTCCCAGCCAGGCTGACATAAAATTAACCCATCAGTGTGTGACGGGTTGTTATGACCCAGTGGATAAATGGGGAATGTTTTCTACTTTGGCGCTGTTCAAACACCTACATGAATTAACTCACTCAGTTCCCTTGGTAAACCGTGCGTATGCGTGGGAGGGATCATATTCGTTTTACTGATGAAGAGACAGACGATCAGAGGTTGCAAACCTTCTGGAGACCACCCGGCTGGGAGGCAGTGAGCCAGGATTTGAACCCATGTCCCCCAGCTCCAGAGTTTCTGCCACCTCCAGCAGGCACTCACAAATATCAGGGCCCACCCTCCTCCCCTCACTTGAGGGCACTGGGGGCCACCAACACCCACTGGCAGTGCCCTCAGGCTTGGAGGGGAAAGTCAGTGGCCCTCACCATCCCCACAAAGACTGTGGCTCTGAGTAGGTGACAGGTGTTTTACTGGGTGGCACTGGTGCGCCCCATGGCCACCGCACAGTGTAGGAGCAAGAGAACCAGGACACCTCCAGCTGCCCCCACCCCCACCCTGGCCCCCATGGGAGACAGATCCTGAGGGGAAACAGCCCTGCACAGCCCAGGTGGCAGTGGTGCCCACCCAGGCCATGGGCCACGGTGTCAATCAGGGCACTTGGGAACAGCCACACCAGCTCTGTGGGTCGTGCGCAGCTGCCCTGGGAGACCCAGCCCCACCTGGGCCTGGAAAACCGCTCCTCCTGGGCACCCAGAACCCAGCCTGGAGGAACCGTCCCTGGCCATCGACTGGCTGCACCCAAGACTGGGCACTGACGGGCAAGCCCACAGCCACTCGCGCTAAGGAAGGGGTCTACAGGCATCGTCCTTGCCCAGGCCAGGCTCAGGGTCTCAGAGCATAGAGGCTGCAATGCCTGCCCGGGCAGAACTGGGCCCTGCAGGGGACCCCTGGCCCAAGACAGGCTCTGGAAATGGACATCTCTATGGGCAGGACTGGAAGAGCTAAAGGACACCCCAAGAACAGAGGCCCATCCTGGGTGTCCCAGAGTCACAGCCAACACAGGACCATCAATTCCTGCACCTTGGCAGGTGGCCAGGAGTGATGGGCCCAGGTTAACATGGGCCCTGGAGAAAGGCATAGGCATGTAAGGCATTTGGCTGGGCACAGGGGCCCCTGCCTCAGGTGGGTCTGGACAGAGAGCAAGGAAGGTGAGAGGCCCAGGACACAGAGGGCAAGGCCAGCTGGTGCCGTCCGAGCCACCCCTCACCAGGGACACCTGCGGGGGCCTGGTCAAGGCTGGGAGCCTGTGAGCAAGAGGCTCTCCGGGGCCTAGAGCTGCCTCATTTTCCCACAGGGTCCCAAGAGCTGCTCCCTCTGTCCCCAGGCCCCTGAGCCATTGGGCCCAATGTAGAGAGAGGGAGACAGAGAACCTGCCAGGCACCAGGGCCATTCCTGCCAGATGGGACTTCCAGGGTGGCCGACAGAAGAGGGAACAGTGTCCCATCCTCCCCAGCACAATCTCAAACCCAACACTGAGGGGTAGGGGATGGTGGCCAGTGGCCAGGAGGGCGTCCAGTTGGCTCCAGAGGGGGGCTGTCCACGGGGAGCCGGTGGAGGGGCTGGGGCAGGTCAGTGCAGCGAGGCCAGTGGTCTAGGACAGAGGTGATGGCGAGGCTCGGGGGGTTCACTGCATATACGAGTAGCGCCAGTCCCCCAGGGGTGCGTGGGTCTCCTTGACGACCTGGGGCGACGTCCAGCGCAGGATGTAGTGGGGACCCCCTGGCTTGTCATTGGTTCCTGTGGAGAAGACAGTTCTGGTTTCCTTGGAAAAGACACAGCGGGGGAAGGAGCAGGGTGGGGAGAGCTGGCAAAATAAACAGGCACCAGCACGGGCAGCAAGTGGCGGGGAGGGACTGGCGGTGACCCTGCCCGAGGCCAACGGGCTGAACTATGCTCACAGCAGGCCCGGCCCGCGGGGCACATCAGGCCACGTGCTGGGGAGGCGGGAGCTGAGGGCCAGTAGGAGCCGACATGCAGGGCTCTGCCCCACCAGCACGGGGGGCCGCAGGGAGCACGAGGACAGGCACGGGCAGCCGGACACCTGGTGTCACGCAGACAGGGAGAAATCTGCGTCTGACTCGCATGCCCAGTTCCCCTCCTGGCCAACTCCTAAAGCCCTGGGGACTTCCTGAGTGGCAGGTTAGAGGAACGTCGTCTGCCATGCACAAGCTCTTTCCACTCAGATCTGTGACTCCTGAGGCCTGGGGGCAGCCGCCCGGGAAGCCATCCACATGTCAGAGGCTGGAACTTTCAGCCCCTGATGCACTAGCTGGAGGAGATGGAGGCTGACCTCATCTCTAATGGCCAGTGATTTAATCAGTGGTGCCTACGTAATGGAGCCTCCACAGACCTAGGTTCCCAGCGCTTTGGTGGATAAGAATCCATCCCCTGCCAAGAGGGTGGAGTATCCCAGACTCCACGGGGCAAAGCTCCTGGACTCAGGAACCTCCCAGCCTTGGCTCTACGCATCTCTTCATCTGGCTGTTCATCTGTATCCTTTAAAACAGACTCTGTGCCAGGCATGGTGGTACACACCCATAATCCCAGTGGCTCAGAGGCTGAGGCAGGAAGGTGGTAAGTTTGAGGCCCATCTCAGCAATTTAGCAAGGCTCTAAGCAACTTAGCAAGACCCTGCCTTATAAAATAAAAAATAAAAAGGATTAGGGATGTGGTTCAGTGGTAAAGTACCTCTGGGTTCAACCCCTAGTACCAAAAATAAATAAAAATATTAAACAGACTTTGCAAGGCCTGGGAATTTGATTTAGCAATAGAGTGCGTACCTAGCACGTGTCGAGTGCTGGGCTCAATTCCCAGCACTGGGAAAAAAACCCTGATAACATATTCTTTGTAACCTCCTTCTTGGGGTCCAAGAAGAACTTGAAAATGCCAGAGGGCAGAAAGTGTCTTCAAAGACACAGTAACAGACAGCATCCCAAACCTGGAGGGTTCCAGGTAAAGAAAGGTCAAAGGTCACCAGGCTCAACTCAGTCAAGATATCTAATAATCCAGTTCTCAAATGTTTAAGTTAAAGAGAAGCTTCTCAAGGCAGCAAAAGAAAAGAGACAATTCACACAGAGCTCCCAATTCCCCCTGGGAGCTAACCTCTCCACAGAAACCTTTCAGGTCTGGGGAGTGGCATGGGATTCTCATCATGTTAAACTGGGCACAGTGCCACACACCTGTGGTCCCAGCTGCATAGGAGGCTGAGGCAGGAGGATTGCAAGTTCAAGGCCAGCCTCAGCAACTTAGCAAGGCCCTGTCTCAAAATAAAAAATAAAAAGGGCTGGGGATGTGACTCAGTGGTTAAGCACACCTGGGTTCAATCCACAGTAGCCCCCGCCCAAAAAAACAGTGTTAATAAGAAAATATTGGAAAGTATAAAATGGGTAGGACTATGCAGACATATTCAGAATGCTCTAATATTATAAAGATGGCATAGAAACCATTTGCAGGGTCTCTAATAATAAAACAAAAAAATAAGACAATTCAAAATAATAACTATATTAATATGTTGAGAGATAGACAATAGAATCAAAACATACTACTAGAGTGAATCACTTGATCACAAAGGAAGACAGCAAGAGAATGAGAAAGAAAAGGAACTACAATAAAACTAGAAAGTGAGTTGCCAAATGGCTAGGGTAAGACCTCACCTGTTGATAATTACCTTAAATGCAAGTGGATTAAATTCTCCAATTCAAAGGCAAAGAGTGACTGAGTGGATTTAAAGGGGGGGACTGGGGTTGTGGCTCAGCGGCAGAGCACTTGCCTAGCACAAGTGAGCCACTGGGTTCCATCCTTAGCACCACATAAAAATAATAAATAAAATAAAGGCATTCTGTCCCTCTACAACTACAAAAACAAAACAAAACAAAAAAACCCACCACATGTTGCTCATAAGAAACTCACTTTGCCCCTAAGAAAACACCAAACTGGAAGAAAAGGGATGGCATGAGACATCCCCTGCAAACAGAATCCAAAGAAGCAGGGAGAGCCCAACTTAGATAAAATAGACTTTAAATTAAAAGCAATCAAAAGAGACAAGAAAGGCCATTACATAATGATAAAGGTCAGCAAGAGGAAATAATTCTAAATAAATATGCAACCAATATTACAGTAACCAAACGTAGAATTGCAAATATTAATAGACCCAATGAAAGAGAGACATTCCAATACGATAACAGTAGAGGACTTTGGCACCCCACTTTCAGCAATGGATAGATCAACCAGACAGAAAATAGACAAACAGAATTAAATGGCATCCTAGGCCAAATGGGCCTAGTAGACACTCACAGATCATTCCATCCAACTATAGAGGACACATCCTTCTCATTAGCACATGGAACATTCTCTAGGAAAGACCACATGAGAGGCCACAAAACAAGTTTCACACATTCCCTCCTCCCCCAAATTTCTTTTTGTGGTGCTACAGATCAATCCCAGGGTCTTGTGCATGCCAAGCATGACCTTTACCACGGACCAACACTCCAGCCCATAAAGAATCCTTAAAAATTAAAATTACATCAAGTATCTCTGTTCCAACTACAATGTAATAAAACTGGAAATCAAAACAAGAAAAACTCTACAAATACATGGAAATCAAACCCCTTACTCTTTAACAACCAATGGCTCAAGGAAGAAATCGAGAAGGAAATTTAAAACTCTTGAAACAAATGAAAAAGGAGACAAAACACCAAAACCTATGAGATACAGCAAAAACTATACTAAGGAAGTTCACAGCCATCAACACCTACGTTTAGAAAAAGTAGAAAGATAAAAATCAAAAATCTACCATCGCATCTCAAGGAACTTGTAAAACAAGAACCAAATCCAGAATCAATAGAAGGAAAGAAATAATATAAGATTAGAAGAGAAATAATAGAATAGAGATTTAAAAAAAAAAAAACACTATGGAAGATCAATAAAACAAAGACATGATTTTCAGAAAGGAAGGAAGAAAGGACAGAACCTACACGATCATCTCAGAAGGCACAGAAAAGACACGCAATGAAATTCAACATCTCTTCTTGCTGAACAAATTAGGAACAGACCTCAACATAATAAAGATGACACATAATAAATCAACAACATTAGACTACATGGGGGGAAGCTGAAGGCATTCTCTCAAATCTGGAACAAGACAAGGATGCCCACATTCACCACCTTCCCTCAACATCGCTCCAGTTCTAGCCAGAGCACACAGGCAAGGGGGCGGGGGGGAGAAACAAAGGGCACCAAAAAGGCAAAGAGCAAGTCCAACTGTCACTGTCTGCAGATAGAGATCATATGGAGAAAATCCCAAAGTACTATTAGAAATAATAAATGATAAAATTGCAGGATATGAAATCAACAACAAAAAACTAGTAGCACTGCCACACACCAAGAGCAAATTATCTGAAACAGAAACCAAGAAAGCAGTCCCATTTATGATAGCTACAAAAAAATGTAAATACTTAGGAATAAATTAACCAAAGATACAAGAGTTCTCTACAACGAAAACTATAAAATGTTAACAGAAGAAAACTGAAGAGGGCACCAAAAGAATGAAAACACATCCCATGTTCATGGATTGGAGGATCAGTATTGTTCAAATGTCTGTACTACCTGAAGCCATCTACAGATGCCACGCAGTAAATTCCTCAGAGCACTTTTTAAGAAGAACAATCCAAAACTTTCAATGGAATCACAAAAAGTCCTGAATAGCCAATGTAATTTTGAGCAAAATAATAACAGCAACAACAAAGCAGGAGGTGTTACACTACCTGACTTCAAAACAGACTACAAAGCTGCAGAAATCAAAACAGCCTGGTACTGGCATGAAAATAGACACACTGTCATGAAAACAGACCAAGGGATCAGAACAGAGAACCTAAAGTCTACCTACACCCACAGTCAACTGAACTTTGACAAAGGTGCTCAGACTCACACTGGAAAGGACAGTCTTCAAAAAACGGTGCTGGGAGAACTGGGTATCCACATGTAAAAGAATAAAACTAAAATCCCATCACCAGCTGAAAAATCCACTCTAAACAGATTAAAGACTGAACTGTAAGACCCCAAACTATGAAACTACCGGGGGAAAGGGGAGATGCTTCAGGACATTGGAATGGACAAGGATTTTTTTTTTTTAAACAAGATCCCAAAAGCACAGGAAAGAAAAGCAAAAATAGACAAGTGGGATTACACAACTAAAAAGTTTCAGCACAGCAAAAGGAACAAGAATGATAGAGAAGGAACAGAATGGAAGGGGACTGCAAACGATGCATGGACCAGGGGTTAGCATGTGGTGCGTACGAGGAATTCAAAGACTCAATAGCAGAAAAACCAACCCAATTAAAAATTGGGCAATTGGCTTAAATGGACATCGCTCTAAAGAACACAGACAAAAGGCCAACAGGTACCAGAAAAAATGCCTGGCAACACTCATCACCAAGGAAATGCAAACCAAACCACCATGACATGTGGCCTCACTCCAGGAAGGATGGCTATGCTCAAAAGCACAAATGATTATGAATGCAGGCAGAGGTGGACAGAGGGACCTCGCCACCGCTGGCCTCTGTTCATTGCAGCACTACCACAATGCCAGAAAACAGTAGGAATCTAAGTGTCCGTCAACTATGAACCACAGGATACTATGCAGCCATAAAACTCTAACTGAGGCACCCGTAATCCCAGCAGCTCAGGAGGCTAAGGCAGGAGGGTCACAAGTTCAAAGCCAGCCTCAGTAACTTAGCAAGGTCCTGAGCAACTTGGTGAGATCTTGTCTCAAAATAGAAAAATTAAAAGGGCTGGCGATGTAGCTCCATGGTTAAGCACCCTTGGGTTCAATTCTTAGTACCAAAAAAAAAAAAAGAAAAAAGACCAATGACCTGTTTTATAACAACATGGATGTCACTGGAGATCACTGTGTTAAGTGAAATCTGCCAGGCACAGGAGGGCATGCACCACGTGATCTCACTCATGAGAAATCCAAAAGTTGATCTCATAGATACTGAGAGTAGAATGGTGGGTACCAGAGGCTGGGAGAGTGGGTGAGGGTGGACGGGGATGATCAACATGCAGGTTACAGCTGGACAGGACAAGAGGCTCTGGAGGAGCCGGGGGTGGTGGCACACGCCTGTAATCCCAGCACTTAGGGAGGCTGAGACAGGAGAATTGAGAGTTCAAAGCCAGCCTCAGCAAGGGCGAGGCGCTAAGCAACTCAGTGAGACCCTGTCTCTACATAAAACACAATAGGGCTGGAATGTGGCTCAGTGGTCGAGTGCCCCTGAGTTCAATCCCTGGTACCAAAAAAAAAAAGAGGCTCTGGAAGGCTGCTGTAGGCTGAGAGGGGACAGCCATCATAGGCCAACTACTTCACAAAGCTAGAAGGATTTTGAATGCTTTCACAATAAATAAAAATGCTTGAGGAGATAGACATGCTTAGCCCCATTTGAACGTTATATAATGTGAACATGTACCGAGACATCATGTGGTACCCCACTAATCACATGTTACTCCATTAATATAGTTCAATTTTTGTCTTTGTGTATCAGTTATAAAATAAATTTAAAAGAAAAAAGTTCAAAATATAAAAAATATGCATCCTTTGGAATTAAATCAGTAAGTGAACTTTCCCTGGGTCCTGTGAACAGTTACAGTAATCACAGAACCTGAGGAGATAGATGGCCCTGGGCATCTGTTCTGCAGCCGGTGGAACAGAAGCATGGGTGACCCAGGGACCTGCCACCTGTGATTGCTGCCTGAAGTGGGTGCATTCTAGACTGGCCTGGAATCTGCAGGGCCTATGCTGACCTTGGGCATTCGCTTTCCAGTTGAGGTAAACTGCAGGACACCCAGGTGTGCCTGCTGAGAACCTCCCCACACCTGGGTTCATCCCTGGCTCTGCCACTAGGGGGAGTAACCTTTGGCCTCAGTTCCCCCATTGCAAAGCAGAGGGCCCTGGACTTTAGCGATCTGGAGCCCATTGGTCGGAAATGCAGGGTCTGGAGCCAGAGTCTCAACCTCCTCCCACCTCAGCCTCCTCTAACCTGGGAAGAAGCAGGCGGCCCTGCTCATAGGGTGCTGCATGGACTGAGCTAGCACATCCACCGGCCACAGAAAGCGCTCAGCACCCGGTGCTGTTCCTGCTTCCCCCAGCCCCTGAAGAGGAAGGGTCTAGCTCAGCTCCCCTCTGGAGGAAGGACCCACTCACCAGAGGCACGGGCCCCCCCAAAGGGCTGCTGGCCCACCACCGAGCCGGTAGACTTGTCGTTGATGTAGAAGTTTCCAGCGGCGTTCCTCAGCATCTTCGTGGCCTCCTGGATAACGTCCCTGAGACAAGGCAGAAGGCAAACCTCAGGGACTGCAGTGAGCCAGTCACACAGCTTAGTGGCCCTCAGACCCCTGCATTTGTCAAAAGCTGCCCTGGCCAGGCCCCTAGAGATTCTGATTTAATAGTCCTGGGGGCAGGGGACATCTGGATTTGTAACAAAGAGCCCTGCCGCTGTGCTGGGCGCCCGCCTGCCTGTCAGGGCTGAGGTGAGAGAGACTGAGAGCAGGGCAGCACTGGCACCAGCACCAGCCCAGGAGGTAGGGACAGGCCGGGCCACTCACTTATCCTGGGCGAACACTGCCCCCGTGAGGCTGTAGCTGGTGGTGCTGTCGACCAGCCGCAGGGTCTCCAGGTACTTGTCCTCAGGGTAGACGTACACTGTCAGCACAGGCCCGAAGATCTCCTGGGAGAGAGGCCCCAGGTCAGGCCCTCCTGGGCTCCCAGTTCTGCCTCTTGCTCCCCTGTCCCCAGCCTGAGGCCACACCCACACCAGGAAGCAAACAATCCAGGCCCTCAGAAATGGGGAGCTCCCAGGAAGAGCGGGTGCTGGATGTTCCTGGGGACACCACTCCCCTCTCACAATCCCCTGTGGCGTGGAGGGGCTGGGAGAAGAGCCCTGCAGCCACCAGCCCTGCACCACCCTGCAAAGATCTCGACCTCTCGAGCCTTCGTCCCACCTATTCAATGGGAACGGCAGCACCCACCACATCCCAGGCACTGCCCAGCCGTAGCCACCCACAGCAGGGTCCAGACACATGGGCTGCTGGGGTGGCTGGGGCGCTGGGGTGATGCAGGCAGTGGGAGAGCTGGGCCACGGCCGAGGGCCAGCAGCAACAAGACAGAGCACTGGCTTTGGAGTCAAGAGGCTTGAACTTGAGAGCTGCTGTGTCCCCTCTAGTGTGAGACAGTCCCTTTGAGGGCCTCACTGTCTTCATCCGTAATACGGGACGATGTCTCAAGAAGAAAACCGCGTGTGCCCTGTGTGTGCTGCGCTCAGGAGACGCCTCGTCTGGGCCCAGGCTGCCCGCCCCAGTCACCTCCTTCATGATAGGCTCCTGGGGGTCCCTGCTCTCCACGATGCAGGGCTCCACGAAGTAGCCCACAGAGTCGTCGCACTGGCCCCCGGCCAGGATGGTCAGGCTGGGTGAGGTGCGCGCGTGCTCCAGCCACTTCTTGATGCGGTTGAAGGACTGGGTGGAGGAGGGGGGTCAGGGCCGGCTAGGAGGTCATTCCCAGCAGCAGCCCCCACCCAAGCCCAAAGGAAACGAGCTGTGGACAGAGGGTGGGGCGACACTGAGGGCAGACACCAGGGCGGGCGTCTCATGTGAGTGTGGGGACCCGCGGCAGAGCTGCAGGTGTGTGCCTGCAAACACGCCTGCACGTGCACACACGACGTGTGCACATCTGCACCTGGGTGTGCCCACGCACACGGGAGGGCCTGCCTGCACGTGTGCACGTGAGCATGTGTACGCGCACAGATACACAATTCTGAGGGCCTTGCCGAGCCTGGCTCCAGGCTGCGTGGAGACAGCTGATTACAGATGACTGTGCTCTTTCCAAGGCCAGGGAGGTGTATGTGTGGCTACTGAGCCACTTTGCTGGGAGCAGTTGGGCTGAGTCACCCTCCCTCTCCCAGACCAGGGCTCAGCCCCCAGGCACAGGCTGCTGCTTCCTGCCTCCTACCTTGGCATCAATCACTGCAGAGAAGAAGGTTCCAAAGTCCTCTGCAGGCTAGAGGCAAAGGAGCGAGATCCAGGAGAGATGAGGCCCTGCAGGCCTGGGGGGAAGCGCCCCCCTCAGAGCCTGCTGCCAACCCATCAGCGCCTGCTGGGCCCTGCAGGGGGCGGCCACTCACGTTGCCCACTTTGATCCTGCTGTGCTCCTCCAGCAGCCGCCCTTTGATCTGCGGCCACAGGGAGCCCGGCACGTAGAGGCGGGAGCAGGCTGAGCACTTCTGGCCCCCATACTCAAAGGCCGAGCGCAGGGTCCCGCTCACCACGCTGTCCACGTCGGCCGAGCGGTGCACGAAGTGGAAGTTCTTCCCGCCACACTCTGTGGGAGCAGGTGGGGAAGTGACTGGGGGGCTCCCGGGCTCCTGCCCAGCCACCGCCCACGTCCGTCCACAGGCCTATGACCAGCACCAGAGAAGGCAAGGCTGGGGCCCTGAGAGCCCAGGACTCAGGCCAGGCCCGGTCTCCTGCCTGCCGACAAGGAACTGAGGCCCCGGGGGACGAAGGGCATCCAAGGTCAACAGTTCTGACTCGCCCTCACATAGCTGAGGAAGCGAGACTGCCCGGCACAGAGGCAGAGACTCCCAAGGGCCAGGCCACCCCAGACATGGGCACGGCTGTCCCACGGCTTGCCTGCCCCCCCACCTAGCGCCCAGCGAGGGAGAGAAGAGGCCTCGGCACCCACACCAGCCAGGCCTCCTCCCTCCTCATGGTGTCCCAGGCCATAGTATGAGGAGCTTCAAGAGGGTCACCTCACCCTCCGGCCACCATGTCCCCACTCAGTGAAGCTCCAGGCAGCAGCAGCCAGAGGACTGCCACCTGCCAGGCCCCATTGGACCCCCATTTGAAAGATAAGAACAAAGACAGAGATGGAGCTGGGGTTCCAGGGGGGGTATGGTGATCAGAGATTTCCATCCATCCATGGCAGGGAGCAGGAAGGAGGCTCTGAGGGCAGACAACCCCACGGCCTCCACGGGGCAGCTGGCTGCTCACCTCAGAGGCTGGACTGGCGTGCACTGGGGGACCAGGAACCGGGGAGTCGGAAAATGCAATTGCTGCCCTGGAGGGGACTGGCCTCCAGACACCCTCATCAAAGCTCCTGCCGGTTCAGGAATGGGGTCCAGACGCCCCATGGCCCACCTCATCCCTGGGGCACAAAGGCTGCAGCGCCAGCCCAGCTCTGCCAGCGCCCTGCAGCCCGGGTCGCCCTTCCCAGGTCCTGAGGCTGTTGCAGAGTCTTGGCACCTTCCAGAGTGTGCGCCACAAAACACTCGGCCCATGCGGCCTTTGCAAATGGGGTTCTGTGGCGCAGTGAGCTTGGCAAACACTGTATGGCTGACCTTGCCCTCAAAGTGTGTACTGTGTCTGCAGGAATGGACGGCTCTGTGTCCTGCGGGAGCGGACTCCACTTTGCTTTGTTAATCCAGCAGGTACCAAACCTCCTTGACCACAGATCTATTTTTCTGAGGGGAAATTCTTAACGTGTCAACCAGAGCCGAGCCTCAGCTGACCTGCTCCCTGGTCCCCTCCCGACTCCAGCACACGGGCCTTGGTCCATTTCTCCAGATCAGCACCCAGGCTGGCCTCTGCGTCTGCTCCTGCTCAGACCTGTGCCTGCCACTTGTGGCAACGGACATTTAACATACGATTCAAGAAACAAGCCATTTGGCCACACGAGCCCAGCTGAGGTGTAGTCACCTGTGCCCCTGGCTACCGTCCTGGAGAGGGCAGGTACACATCCCATCATCACGGACAGTGGCACTGGACAGGGCTGGGACCCAAGGCAGTCCAGCACTTGATCCCTGGCGCTGGGACCTCCTCCTCCTCCCTCTCAAAGGCCAGGGGAGGGTCCTGGAGCCCTGCAGGGCAGGAGTGGGTCAGGGTCCTTACCTCCAGCCAGGCGTGGGAAGGTTCGGTACCGGTCCAGGTTCTGGGCCACCTGTTTCCATAGGTGTTTAAAGGTGCTGGAACCAGAGGACAGGGTGGGCGTCAGGGTACCAGTTTGGGCATCTGCAAGGGTGAGGGTCCTGGGGGTGGGGAGCAGGTCCTGGCAGACGAAGGGGACAGAAAAATCCCAGGGAAGAGGTGGGCAGGGGTCACAGTGGTGGTGGCTGCTGGGAAAGGGAGGCTGGGCAGGAAGATGGTGCAGAGAGGCCTGGGCTTTGAAAGCAGGAGGCGCTGGCTTCCAGGCCTGACTCACATGCGAGGCTGTGCACTCTTGGGCTCATTACTTAACCCCCCTGAGCCTCAAATTCTGCACCTTGACTAAGAACTGGAGAACAAGCCCCATGCGGCAGGACACTTTTTGTGATTAATTCCAACATCACATCAAGAGCTCTGGACACTGCAGGTGCCTGGTAGGGACCACACACAGTTGTGACTGCGAGGGACATCCTGGCCCAGTGCCAGGCCCCAGAGGCCAAACTGAGAAGGGTCCTGAGGGAGGAAGCTCAGGCTCCTGCCCCCAGCTGCTGCCCTGGAGGTCCCCACCTCCTCCCCAGGCTCTGACTGTGACCAACCTCAGCACTGCAAAACAATAAAAATGCTAATCACCCAGGAACCAGCGACACAGTAGCTAATACTAATTTATGACTTCCCCACCTTTAAGCCGGCTACTCACCAGAGCGTGGCAAAAGGGGGCCAGGCCCGCTCCGCCCGCTAATAGGCAGGGACCCGTGGGGCCTGCGGGGCAGAGCAGGCCTTCTGGAAAAGGGCTTTTCTCAGCAACTCTCACTTTGCCGCCAGCACCCAGTGGCCTAGGCGGGGAAGCAGGTGGCAGGGCCTGAGGCCAAGCAGAGAGGGTGAGAGGCCACAGCAGGTGTCCCAAGGGGATACCGGAAGGACCCGAAGCTATAGGCGAGGACGTCTGGTTGCCCCCAGACACCTTTGCCCAGATGACCCAAGGGCTCCTCAAAGTAACCAACATGTGACCCATCTTCCTCCAAGCCCGCCTGCCTCCTGGGGCCCACCTGGGTGACAGCTGCCCTTCAACAGGCCCAAGGTTCCCACCCACTGCGGGCACTGGCTGTGGTGGCCCCTGCTCTTTCTCACTTGCTCTGCCTGCGGCCCTACAGTGGCCATCTCTACCCCGGCTCGGGGCCATCGCCCCTCCCTGAGTGACCATCTCCTCCTAACCAGGCTGCTGCTTCTGACCACTGACATCTTTGTGCAGAGGACCAGAGCCATCACCTTGGATAAAGGGTGTGAACCCTGGGCCCAGAGAGGTCAGGCAGGAAAGCCATGGGGCTAGTCCAGGGTCATGCAGACCCTGGTGCCATATGGGGACAACATGGGCCCAGGGTGACCAGCATAGCCAGGCCCTCAAGAGAATCAACATCTGGATTTTGATATGAAATCGTCCTGATTGTACAGGGCTGGACGTCCCTATTAGGAGTCAAAGAAAACAGAGCCACCTGCCAGGTCCAATCTGAGGGCCGACATTTGCAACCTCGGTCTGGAAGGGGACTCTGCGCAAGCCACTTCCGCAGCTTAAAGCCTTCCGTGGTTCCTGTCACCTTCAGATACAGTCTAGATGCCCCTCCAGACTCATGAGGGTCTTCGTCCCTGGACTAACCCCCGGGAGGTGGGATGGTGAGCCAGGACCTCGAGCGGGACCCTGAGCTCCTGTTCACGCCTTGCCAGCCTCGGGCGAGCAGAGCCCGCACAGCAGGGCTGGAAAACACCCGCTGAGCCAGCGAGGGAGTGCATGGCGGAAGTGGTGCCCGCGGCCTACCAGGCGGCCCCAGAAAGCCCCCCTCCAGCCACATGGGGCCAGACACGTCCCAGAGCACACGGGGGGTTTCCAGCCTCCTCTCCCTCGTCTGCCTGGCCAAGGCCTCCACTTAGATGCCACCTCCTCCAATTCCAGCTCCCCAGGCCCCTCCAGTGACAGGGACATGCAAATCAAGATGGCCTGCAGGCTGCACTTCCACCCCGGGCTCTCCCCTTGTTCCATCCTCACAAACCCTCGGCAAGGCAGGGACCCCTTCTTGCTGGGCAGGTGAAGAAACAGGCACAGAGAGGCACAGTGGCCTGCCCGGGGCCAGACAGCGAGGAAGCAGTGACCTCTGGGCTCACCGCCCCAGCTGTGGGCAGACAGCAAGGGATGAGGCCCCCATGCCCTAACCCAGCCCCAGGGACTTACGGCACGCTGCCTGTGAAGTTGATGCCACAGAGGTGCTCTGAGCTGGTCACAGTGTCCCCAAACACGGGCCCATCAGCTGGCACAAACTGGATGATGTTGGGGGGCAGGCCAGCCTCCCGGAGGATGCGGTAGACAGCATAGCTGGCCAGCATGGCAGTGTCACTGGGCTTCCACAGGACCACGTTGCCCTGGCAGGAGGTAGCAGTGACACACAGGGCCAGGGGCGCCCGCCCTGACCCCCACCCACAGCATGGCCGTCCCTCGCCAAGGAGGCCCCAGCCCGGCCCTGCTGTCCCTCACTCAGCAGGGCGCCCTTCTCTAGAGGCCTACACTACAGGCCCTGCCGGCAGCCGGCCAGCCTGTCCTCGGTGTTTCTGGGCACGGCCAGGCACGTGCTCCAGGCTCCCTCCGCACACGTCCTGGGTCAGGGCACATGCGGCATCAGGGGCACATGGGTGCCTGGGTGTGTGCCCTGTATGTGCCGATGCACGAGGACATCCCTGAGCACACACAGGTGTCAGCAGCCAGGTGCCCCTACAACAGCACTGTCCTCCTCCTGCTCGGGCTGCTTGAGGCTGGCCATGTCTCCCTGTCACACCAGAGCTCACGGGGGACATCTGCCTTCGCTTCCACAATGACAGTGGACGCCAGAGACTGTGGGATTTCGGCCCCGAGACCCATCAAGTCCAAGTCCACCCTTGGGTCCATCGTTCACCAGCTGGACACCCTCATCTCAGTCCTGTCATTGGCAAGAGCCATGACGGCAACAAGGCCATCCCCGCACGGTATCCCAGGGCAGCATGCTCGAGCCCTTGGCAAGTTCATGGCCACTGCCAGCGGCCACCACGTCCCCACTCTGGGCCAGACCTGCCTGGCGCCTGCTGCTCCATCCTCCTAGTGTCACCCAGGCCCCCTTGTTCCTGCTTCGCATTGAGGTAACTGCCTCGGAGAAGCTCAGGGTCTGTCCAGGGTCTCCCAGGCAGGGGGACAAAGCTGGGAGTCATGTAGGCAGTAAACCCCGAAGCCACGGTCCCCGTGGCCAGAGCTGCTGAGGCTCAGGTGGCCTATCTGCTGGGACAAGGGACAAGACCAGAGCTGCCACCCTGCTGTCCTCACCATCAAGGCCGGCGCCCCCGCCAGGTTGCCTCCGATCGCCGTGAAGTTAAAGGGTGAGATGGCCGCCACGAAGCCCTGGGGAAGAAGGGGGCCGTGAGCCCTGGCCGAAGCCCCCACAGCCCTGCTGGCCCCTGCCCCTCCGGGTACCTCCAGCCCCCGGTACACCACGCTGTTGGTGCTGGGCGGCACACTGATGGGCTGCTCCCCCTCCAGCTCCACCGCAAACTTGGCGTTGAACCGAAAGAAGTCGATGAGCTCGGCCGCAGCATCGATCTCGGCCTGGATCACAGTCTTGCCCTGCAGGTGGGTGGCCGGGGCTCAGTGGCAACTGACAGTCCTCCCACCAGTCCCAGCAGGGACAGGACGCCTCAGTGGGCCGACCAGGCCTGTCCCCAGGGACAGGGAGGGAAAGGACCCTGCTTCTCAAGCACCTGAACCATCTCCCCAGGTGGCCAACACCTCTGGGCTAGGTGGGGACCAGCAGCACTGGCTGGTCCCTGCTGAGGCCAGACGCGTCACATCCTAGCATCCCAGCGCCTCTGATCCAGTGGTCTGCATGGATCTGATCATGATCCACAGACCAGGCCAGGACCAGAACCTTCCAGACAGAGGCCTACACCAGCCTGACAGGGAGGGGGGCACGGCAGGGGACCAGGCAGGGGCATCGTGTGCAGGACGCCGATGGCTCCATCCCTGGGTGAGCGTGGCCTCGCCAGTTAGACCCACAACTGTGACTCCCTTCAATTGCCACTCTTTCTGATGACAAATGACAGCCTTGGGTAAAGGTCTCTGGGCAGCAAGAATGAGCTCTTCCAGATAGGACCTTGCTTGTCACCCAGGGTCACCAGCAGGTGCACAGCCTGGCAGGACATGGAGCCAAGGAAGCTGGGCTAAGGTGTGTAGGATGCTCCCAAGAAGCTCCCGAGTATCAAGCCAAACAAAGAAGGAAGCGGATGTGACCACTCACTCCCATATGTGCACACGCGTGTCTTCCCCCCCTGCCCGCAGTGACTTCCCCAGCTCGCCAGAGCCCTCCGCTCAGCCTCATGTGGAGCTGCCATCCCACCTCTGTGCAGCAGGGGGCGCTCTCACCACAGGCTGGGAGGGGGCGCAAAGGCCTGGCAGGCAGGCAGCCTGGGCGCTAGGCCTTCAGGAGCGCAGGTGGGTTGGCTCCCTGAGGCTGGGTTCCTGGGGGTAGTACTGACCCTTTCTCCTGGGCTCCTTTCCTGCCAGCAGCTCCCCTGCATGGCGCCTCAGAACCACTGACCAGGAGCTTCCTAAGACTCCTCCAAGACATGGTGCACAGTCCCAGAGACACCAGGACGGGACTACTCCAGGGTACTAAGGAGGAGCTCGGCCCATCCCAGAGCAATACGAGCTGCGGCCGACAGGGACACGGCACGCTCGGGAAAACAGAGCAGAACTAACCCTCTCGATATGAAAAAAAACACAAGAATGAGCCCTGTGGACCTGAAATGTTCAGCAAGCCCCATGGAAGAGGGTGTCCAGGCTAGAAGAGTGCATGCCAGGCAGGGGACACGAGGCAGAGGCAGAGCAAGCCTGTGGTGTCATTCCAGGAAGTCCTGCCAAGTCCCAAGGGCTGTACCATGGCAGGAAGGCCTACAGGGACGGGCAGAGCAGCTGGGAGCTGACGGGTGGGCGGAAGGGCCCTAGGTGTGGGGTAAGGTCTAGGGATCCGCCTCTCGTAACAGGGAGATCGTGGTGGTTCGTGAGCCAGGAGTGAGCTGTGGGTGGTGGGGGGCACCAGGCTCTGGCTGCCCTGGGAGATGCGGAGGCTGCGGGTCCAGGCAAAGCATCACAGGCCTGGCTTGGGTGGTGAGAGAGGAAATAGAGGGGACAGGGCCAGGTCAGGATGCACAGGCTTGTCGTGATCGGCCCTGTCTGATAATGCATGTTCCTCTGTCCTGCTGCTAGGCCTTGAGGACATCTGCAGGTCTCCACGGGGCCCGGCACCCACAAGCTAATCAGCTGTTATCCGCTGAAAAAGAAGGGGGCCACCTGCCTCCCAGCCACGCCCCATGGCCACAGCCCCTCACCTGCCCCACCATGGTCTTGGCGAGGACCTCAGCCCTGCGCGGCCCGCTCAGCATATCTGCCGCCTTCAGAAAGATCTGGGCGCGGTCTGCCACAGGCTTCAGGTCCCATTCTTTCCTGGCAGCCAGGGCGGCCTCAATGGCTTTGTTGAGCAGGCCCTGAAGAGAGGGGAGGTTGGGACAGCCCCCTGCAGGACGGGCCCCAGGGGAGGGGAGAGCGAGGGGCAAGCCACTTTCCACCAGGGGAAGACCCTGGCTCCCCTGGCCTCTCATCCCCACACTGCAGATGGCCTGTCCCCTGGCTGGCTGGACTGCTCCAAGCTCAGAGCCTGCCTGCTGTCAGCCTGAGGTCTGGAGGACCTGCTGGGTTGGCCAGCACAGCAAGGACCCAGCCTGAGCCCCTCGGAGCTTCTCTCACAGTCTAGCCAGCCAGGGGACCTGTGGGCCCTGGACCTGCTGTCCAGAGGCTCTAGCCTCGAGGGAAGGGCAGCAGCCTGACGTACACACCTGCCGCCCCAGGCCACCCACTCTCAGGCCCCTCCCGCAGCCACCCCATCCCTTCCTGCTGGCTCCCGATGCCAGTTCCCTGCCTGGCTTTCCATCCATCTCGACTGCCCTGAGTCAGGCTTCCGGAATCTACCTCCTCCAAACCAAGGTCTGGCTGCTGCAGTGGGCATGTCTGGGGATGTCCCAGCTCAGGCCGAGGCAGCTCCCACTTGGCTCAAGTTCACCTCTGCATTCCTGGCCCTGTCAGCCTCCACCCAGCTGGCCCACCCGCCCACCAGGGTGAGAGAGAAGCTGTGACTGCAGGCGGCAGGGCCAAGGTGGCCACCCCCACCCAGGGTGGCCAGGACTCACCTTGTCCGCATAGCAGAATTTGGCTACCTTGTGTCTGTGGTCAAAGGGCTGAAAGGAAGGAAGAGCAGGGTCATTGTCCAGGAGGAGGTTCGAGGCCAGGTTCAGGGCTCGTCCAGGAAGGCCTGGACCCTCTCATTCTCCCTCTGCCTCCAGAGGTCTTCAGTGGCCCAGCCACCCCATCCTCCTCTGGGCCGTCACCAAGCACCTGTCACAGGCTAAGTAAGGCAAGAACCGCAGACCCATGGCCTCTCAGGAAAGCGTGAGACGCCAGCTGTGCCGGCCTTGGGGAAGCTCACCTCCCTCCCTAGGTCTCTGCACCAGGAAATGGCGTTCTGCTCCCACCTCAGTGCACAGAGCCAGACCCACAGGGCTCATGGGTGAAAATCCTCCAATCCAGGGCAGCGCACTCTGCCAGGGTTCCTTCTGGACAGAGCCAGAACGTGCCACCCCATTCAGCCCGGGGTTGACCCTTCACTCCTCCGGATCAGGTGCCTGTGGACTGGGTCCACTTAGGGTGGACACCAGTTTCCGGTGGATAAATTCCCAGCAGTTGGGCTCAGGGACCAGCTTTCTCCCTCAGCTTCCAAGCCCTGGGGGTTCCAGGAACAGCGGAAGCAGCTATGTGCTCCCCTCTCGCTCCTTCCTCCCTGTGACAGGACCCAGGTGTGGGCTGGGCATGATGCCCTTCACTTTTGCAAGTTTCATGGGTCCACAGCATTCAAAATCTAGGAGGGGACAGTGGCCCCTCCAGGGCAGAGACCACAGGCTCCATGCTCACAAGCTGTCAGAGACAGACAGACTCAGGGACAGGCTGGGCTCTCCCCACCCACTGGACCTACCGACACCTGGTACTGCACGTCCGACGTCCACACCTCCTCGTCCCCCACCACACACGGGATGGCTTCCGTCTGGCCCTTCAGGTCCTTCAAGGCCTGGGGAGAAGGAAAAGAGCACAGATGGGCACTGGCTGCCCACTTCCTACCTGCTGCAGAGTCTGCGTGGAGCTGCCCAGGTGGACACAGAGAAGGGGCCACCCTTGGGGACAACAGCAGCTGTCTCCCTTGGGGACAACAGCAGCTGCTCCAGCTTCAGTCACCCTGCAGAAAGGTGAAGCCAGGCTTGCCAGGTCTTCCCACTCAAAGATAAAAAACTACATCTGAAATTTCTGTGAAATTGCATGATTTTTAACTTTTGGCCACTGACTAGAAAATGACTTCCGGACACGACCTCTGACCTGGCATAAGAGGCCAGGAAAGGGCCCCTGGCTGTCACCTGCTGCTCCAGCTGTAACCATCTCCAGACCCTAGCCTGCCTCCTGGGGTTTGGGACAGGACTGGAAGGTGATGGCCCTGGGCCCGGGGTGGTATCTGGGGGTGCTGGGGGCAGCCCTGCTCCATGACCTGCACCCTCAGGGCACCCCCAGCCCGTTACCTGCTGCAGAGCATCTCGCTCAGGGCTGCCTTGTGTGAACGCCAAGATGGGCTCATTGGCCACCTTCAGGGAGGGGCTGTGCTTCCACCGCAGGCTAGGACAGAAGGGCAGGCAGGTCAGCAGCTGCCACCATGGCCAGCCCCTCCCATGGGGTGCCGGGCTGGCCCAGAGGCCTGAAGTGCAAAGCGAGGCAGGACCTGGTGGTAAGAACTGGCCTTGGGGTCCAAGACCCACGAGCCCCAGTCCTGGCACTTTATGTCCTCAAGCACAGGACTGTCCTCCCCTGAGCTGCTGCCATGCTTTTAGATGAGGATACCCTCCCTAGACTCAATGGTTGTCTCAAGTTCAAATGCCAGCGCAGAGCCAGGTTGACGGACTCCATACACACAGGCCGCTCTCCCTTTTATCCCCAGGTACCATGACCCCACAGACCCGAGGGACTTCTTCCCCCACACAGACCAGGCAGCACATTCCAGAGTGGAGCCTCCCACAATGGGAAGAGCTGACGTCCCCTAGATGCGGAGTTGAGAGCTCAGGTGGGCAAGGACATCGGGATGTGGCTGCTGATCTTGGCGGGTGGCCCAAGCCCAGTTCACAGCAACGGCTCAGGGGATCGTGTGTGATTCCAGAGGACTGGGTTTTAAGAACTCCTTGACAGAACCCCGCACCTCGATGACCCGTGGCCTCCGCTCTCACCACATCTGGGGGTGCCAGGTGGGCAGCAGGACTCTGGGGTCTGCTGATCCATGGCTGGGCCAGCTCTGCCACCACCCAGTTGCAGGACTTCCCTCCGGGCCTCACTGTCCAGTCTGTAAACATGGACAGTGATAAGCACGGCACAGACAGGCCTTGCCAGCAGCCCCTCGGCAGAAATAGGGTCACTGTGTCCTAAAGGGAAAATGACCTATTCGAGCCCAAAATGAGGAGGGACCTGGACATGAATCCAGACAAACCCAGGCACGACCGCCCCTGGCGTCAATGCTGCTGGGCAGGAGCCGCAAGCACAGGGACTGAGCTGGGCTTGTCGGGGGGCTGGAGAGAGAACATGGGTGGCGTGGGAAGCCCAGGGCGCCTCAGTAGGAGGAGACACCAGGTATGGGACCTGGGCTCTGGTGGGGCCATCTGGGGGAGGGTCAGGAGGCCAGGGCGGGCTCTAGGTTGGGTGAAGGGGGTAATTCTGTCATCAGGCTCAGAATGGCAGTTCCTTATTTAGCAAGAGAGGGGTGTCCAGTACTGTGTGGGTGGCACGGTGGCCTTGTTTCTGTTTGTGCTTAGACAAAATTTTCAAAGTAGGCTCGTGTGCCTCATCTATCACAGCCTTGGAGTGCCACCGTCAGGTGATGTTGTGTGGGCTTGGTGAAACACAGGAGGACACAGTGGCCTGGCTGGGAAGTCAGGGGCCACTTTTTTTTCTTGCCCCCTAGGAAGGACTTTGGAGCCTCAAAGGCCCAGCCTGGGGGCCTGGAGGAGGGACCACGCGGGCAGTCCTGCATGCACTCTGCACCAGCTGCACCGTGACGCGTCCCAGACCCTGCAGGTCCAACAGTGACCAGGACGGGCCGCAGCCGCTGACCCCCAGTGGGGAGTACAGTCAGGAAATAAACACCACCGTGACACAAGGCAGTCCTGGAATGAGTGACAGGGGCGTTTGGGACTGCTGCAGCCAGGGTGGCCAGAGGGCAGTCCGTGTTCCTCGAGGAGGCGGGTGAAGCGCTGGGCCGCACATTCCAGGCAGAAGGAGGGGCAGGCGAGACCCAGGAGGGGCAGCTGAGCACCAGCCCTCCCCCTTCCCTCACCGCCCCCCCAGCCAAAGGGCAGCCCTGAGCTCCCATCCAGCCCCGCCTCCCACTAGCTGTGGGACCCTGCGCAAGTCACTTGTCCCTGTTTAAAATGGCGCTGTGAGCTACAAAAATGCAAAGCTACAGAACTCCACACTGCCAGCTGACCACTGTGGCCACACCTGTAATCCCAGCAGCTCCGGAGGCTGAGGCAGGAAGATCACCAGGTCAACGCCAGCCTCAACAACTTAGGGAGGCCCTAGGCGACTTGGCGAAACCTCACCTCAAAATAAAATATAATAGGGGGCTGGGATTGTAGCTCAGCGGTAGAGCGCTTGCCTCGCATGCGTGAGGCCCTGGGTTCGATCCTTAGCACCACATACAAGGCAATAAAATAAAGACATTGTGTCCATCTACAACTAAAAAAAAATATTTAAAAAATATATATATAATAGTGGCGCACGCCTGTAATCCCAGCACTTTGGGAGGCTGAGACAGGAGAATCGCGAGTTTAAAGCCAGCCTCAGCAATGGCAAGGCCCTAAGCAACTCAGTGAGACCCTGTCTCTACATAAAACACAAAATAGGGCTGGAGATGTGGCTCAGCAGTCAAGTGCCCCTGAGTTCAATCCCCAGTACCAAAAAATTAAAAAAAAATAAAATATAATAAAGGGCTGGGGTGTGGCTCAGTAGTTAAGCACCCTGGATTCAATCCCTGGACAAAAAAAGAAAGGAAGAAATCCACACTGTCCCCTCCCCGCCACTGTCCCCAGGGCAGAGTGGAAAGGCAGCAGGAGACCCCGACAGTCCCTCAGGAAAGGGCAGTGTCTAGGCCCTAGGCCACCTGGAAGGTGCTGGCTGAGATCTGAGCTGAGCCTTGCAGCCCCCACCCCACCCCAGTCCTCTGTGGAAGCACTGGCCCTTCCCAAGCCAGGCATCCCTCTCTGGGCCGGGTTTCCTGCCTTTGGGAAAAGTACAGGCTCTGGAAGCAGACAAATCCAGAACCAACACCAGCACCTGCTCCGAGACCCCACACACTAGCACCAGCTCCAGAGCCTACTCCTCGCCTAGAGAGTGGGGGCAGGCGCCTTGCAGAGGCCTCCCCATGAAACGCTGGCCTTGACTCACCCTCGGCTCTGACCAGGCCTTCAAAGGCAAAGTGGGGCAGGCCTGGGTGCTCCACAAGGGGGTGGAAGAAAGCACCACCGTCCACCAAACTTAGAGCACCACAGGCCACCAGCTTCCCTGCCCTGCCCGTCCCTGGAAGTACCAGAAATAAATCCTGCAGGCCGCCCTCACCTTCCACAGGGCAGAGGCCCACCTGGACCTCAGGATCACAGGCTTTCTCTGTGCCTAGAAAGTCTGCAGGCCCTGGCCCAGGTGCCCATCAACGTGAGTGTGGCCTGGGCAACCGAGACCAGTTCAAAGGTCAGCCTGAGTCAACTGCAGCCAGGAATAACCCAGGGGCTCACGGCAGACTTTTTTCTTTTGGATCATGGGCCACTCCTGACTTAACACAAGCACCTTCACAGGCTTGGATGAATGAAGGTAGAGACGCGTCACTCACAGGACTTGGGGCCTCTATGAGGATCTATAGGGGCCTTCTAAGTAGGTCCACGTCCCTCACTTGGTCATTCACTCAGCCACGCAAGGCCGCCGAGAGCACTGGGCAGGGCATCATCAGCTCTTGTCCCCCACAGCCCGAGCCCCAGGAGGAGCCTGGCTGCAGGACACAGACCTGGACTCTTCTCAGAGCAGCTCATGCTCCTCCGCTGTGGGGAGGCGGTGCAGGGCAGGGGCTGAACCTGACTTGGGTTTCCCTAACAACCTGGGGCACCAGCTTCTGCTCATTCAGGGACCCCATGGCCAGGGCCCCTCCCCACCCTCTGCAGGTACCAGGGTCTGAACACACCATATCCCTCCTGCAGCAGGAGCTGTGGGCCAGCGGACGCCACCTGAGAAACCCACAGGGGACCAGAAGCAGGGGGAGGGCCTCGGTCCCCAATCAGTCACTCCTTGGCCCCTCCCCAGACCAAGGTGCCATCGGCTTCTACTTGGGCTAATGCAATGGCCACTCCAGACCACGAATGATGTCACACAGGCCAGCCTCACTGAACGACGGGGCTACATGTTGTGCAAATATCACAGAGCATGCTCAGTGCACCTGGCCTTGACCTCCTGCAAGGAAGTGACACTGGGAACCTGAGCTGTGAGAGGCTGCTGCCAGGTGACGTGGCGCAAGCCTCACAATCAGCTCAAATATGTAGAACACTCCAAAATAACAGAAGCACCGCAGGGCAGCCGCAGGGCAGCCACACCGCCTAGTAGCAGGGTCCGGTCCAGATCACAGGTCTCCGGCCAGCTCACAGCTCACACAGCCACATCACCAGGCGGCAGTAATCCTCCAACTCCATTATCATCTCGTGGGACCACCAGGGTACATAGGGTCTACTGTCAACCAGCTGTCATCGTGTGGTGCTATTTTTTAGGTGACAGTTTGATGGAGGGAGGGAGGGAGCGCTGGCGCCCGCTCTGTGCATAAGCACTCAGGCTCTTCCCTTCTTCTAAAATGAAAGCTCAGCACCCTAAAAGGCCTAGACCGGGTCCCACCCACCGGCCCCCAGCAGTCCAGCACCCTGGTCTCCTCAGCCTCCTTGCTCGGGACGTCCCTGGCCATGCTGGCCGCACAGGCCCAGTGGGGCGCCTCTGGGATCATCTTGTGGTCCTCCACTTTTCCTGAAGCACCACGGACAAGCCTTATTGCAGAGCTGGCCCATCTGTGCTCCCACCAGGCCTCAGGTTCACGCAGTGGCCACTTCCATTCCGTCCACCACCGGACACTCCGAGCCCCACACTCTGCCCAGCCACAGCGAGCACCTGAGAGAACCTTCGAGAGCAATGAACCTGGGCACAGAGGCCCCAGGACAGGAAGCCCAGGCCAGTGCTCTTCTGCTAACACGTGGGTGGACGCAGGTCCCCTGGGTCCCTGGTGGGCGGGGTCAGGGTGTCCAAGGGCAAGAGGAAAGAAATGGAAAGGAAGCTGGCTTTGCCTCATTCAGCTCCCCTGGACCAGCTGTTATCTGGGGCCTGATAAGATAAGTCCTCCTTATCACTGCCAGGAGGGGGCGGGCGGGGCGCCAGGCACAGACCAAGTGCTGACTGCAGGCCCCGCGCTGCCAGTGGAGATGGAATCGCCTCCCGGAAACCACCCCACAAACACAGGAGGCAGTTCCACCATGACCTCTATTGAATGGAAGAGTAAAACTGAGGTTCAGAGATTACGGTACTCATTCATGGCCCCCGGTCACAGCTAGCAAATGACAGAGCCAGGTCTTCCTCAGCAGACAGTCCATGGTCAAAGCACCCTCAGAGGCCCATGGTCTGTCCCCCGGCCGTACGGAACGTCTAGAGGACCTCCTATCGTGGAAGAGGCCACCCCAAGATGGGCACTGACTTGCCCAAGGCCACTCGGTTGCCCACTGGCACTGCTGCTCAGCCAACGGTCTTCCCTTTGTATATGTCACCTCAGGAAAGGAACAGGCGGAGGGCTTGGAGGGCCCCAGGAAGGCAGTTGTCTTCCCAGGGGGCAGTCAGGAGCTTTGCATCTGCAGTAGTTACTGAGAATAAAGGGGACTGAGGACACCTGAGACCCACGCCCTTGCCCTGGGCCACCCTAGGTACTCCTGATAGGGCTGTTCAGTCACGCAGGGCAGCCCACTGGTGGGAGGGGATGATAATCAGAGCAGTATTTGCCGAATTTCCTGGATGCCAGGCACCCTTCGAAGTGCTCTGCATCTGTGAATTCATTCAATCCCAAGGCTCTGCTATGAGGGGGCTGCTACTATTATCCCCTTTTGCACATGATAACATGAGGCAGAACAGCAAAGGCAAGCAACCTGCCCAGAGCCACACAGCTTCTAAGAGATGGAGCCAGGATCCGAGCCCTCCTCTACGCTCCAGGCCTTCCTAATAGCCACTGTCCATCACCTACTGGGTGTCGTTGGCAGAATGCCCCAGGGGTGCCAGTGCCAGCCGCTGAGTGGGGGCTTGGACCACTTCAGAAGCGGGATGGCAGCTGCAGCTTCTCTTCTCCCCTCCACCCAAATACAGAACACACACCAGGTACCGGGCTCACCCCACACTAATCCACGCCATCACCCGCTACCGGCTGTTAATAGGATTTTCCCCATTTCACAGAAAAGGGCACTGAAGGGCCAGAGGAGAGCCGTCTGGCTGAGGCCACAAAGCACTGCACAAGTTTGGGTGGCCGGGGGGAGGCACTGCAGGCCAGGGGCACTAACTACGCTGGTCTGACAGCACCGCACGCCAGGGAACGCAGGGAGCGACCACCACCCAGGGCAGCCGTGCCCACATGAGAGGCAGCAAGCTGGGCGTGCACTGGGTGGTTCTGAAATTATAAAAGTCAAGCAGGTAGATGGGCTCGGAGGGGTCCCATGCCCTCCAGGACAACTGCAGGGCCCAGGGGCGGTCACAAGCCCTCAGCAGACAGCAGGAGTCATCTCTGGGTCTGGCACTAGGGCAAGCAAGAGACAGAAGGTAGCACTTGTCATAATGATGTACCTGGCTAGCTCTTTTATTTATTGACCCCAATGAGAAAAGGGCAGAAGTCAGAGTCCAGGGAGAAAGGAGGCAGGACAGGGAGGCCTGGTGTTACCCGGCTTGAGGCCTTGGACAAGTCTCCTTCATTCCCATTGGCCTCAGTCAGTCCATCTGTGAAATGGGGATGTAACAGCTACATTATAAGCTGCCAGGAGCTGAGTAAAATCATCCTCATGAAAGGCACATGCTAGCTGCTCTCACCAGCCACCATCCCTGGGTCCACCCTCAAAGGCCCCATGTTCATAGCGATTATCTCAAAACTGGCTGTAATAAATGTCTGTTGACAAAAGGGATCACTGATAAACTGATTCACCCAATGTTTACTCAGGGCTTAGCAAGTGCCAGACCCAGCAGTGGAGTCCCAGGGACATACAGTAGAGATGACATATCTGTGCAGAGGAAAAAAAAAAAAAAAAAAGCTATGGAAGGTATAGGTAGGGGACATAACTTGGTGGTATAGTACTTGACTAGCATGCATGAGGCCCCGAGTCCAATCCCCAGCACTCAAAAAAAAAGAAAAGAAAAGAAAAGAAAAAAGACACTGGTTGTAGATTCCCTTATCTAAAATGCTTGGGACCAGAAATTATTTCAGATCTTTTCAGATTTTTTAAATATCCACATATACTTATGAGATATCTTAGGCCTAGGACCCAAGTTTAAACCCAAAATTCATTTGTTTCATATATACCTTATACCTATGGCCTGAAGTTAACTTTATACAATATTTTTAGTGCACCTGCATTTTGACTGTGGCCCGTCTCATGAGTTCAGGTGGGGAATTTTCCTCTTGTGAAGTCACATCAGAGCTCAGAAAGTCAGATTTGGGAGCATTTCTAGTGTTCAGATTTGGGATGATCAACTTGTCCTTGCAGATGGGTTCATTTTTCTCATTTTTGCTATATGCATTTATGGAAAGTTATTTTAACTTTAGACAGTCATTAAGATGATAACAGTAGCTACTTCTGTGTGTTGAGGCTACATGTCATTTCTGTATTCTTTTTTGCACTATCTGTACTTTTTATAATGGACACATGCCAATGGAATAGAAAACACACTACCAAGTCTTTTCTATACAAGAAGCTGAGATTCCTGGCATTCAAGGCAGCAAGGGAAACATTTCTGGTTCCTTAAAAACTGTGGATTTTCCTAGCACTAGAGTTTAACTTCTAGGACACTAAGCATATCATTAAAAATGTCCTAGCCAGGCACAGTGGCACATGCCTGTAATCCCAGCACTTAGGGAGGCTGAGACAGGAGGATCGCGAGTTCAAAGCCAGCCTCAGCAACAGGGAGGCGCTAAGCAACTCAGTGAGACCCTGTCTCTACATAAAACACAAAACAGGGCTGGGGATGTGGCTCAGTGGTCAAGTGCCCCTGAGTTCAATCCCTAGTACCAAAAAAAAGTCCTAAAATTGTCTCTATCACTGCGGACATGGAGACCACAGGTGTCTCCTGTGTGTGTGTCAAATAAATGAACAAATGATCAAACACCAAAGCTGTCCTAGAGGTGTGGCAACCCAGGGCAATTCTGCCCCACCCCCGCTCCCCGGGGCAACTAGCAACATCTGGAGTCGCTTTTCATTGTCAGGACTAGGGGTGCTCCTGGCACCCAGTGGTCAGCGGCCAGGGCACTGCTAAACATCCACAGGGCCCAGAGTGGCCCCCACAACAAAGGATCCCCTGGCTCCAGTGTTGAAGGTGCAGAGGTTGAGAAACCCTCTCAGGCATCCGGCCAGGACAACTGCACGTCAGAGAAATAGCTGAGCTTGAACAACTGGTTGCCCAATACTCTCTCCCCTCAACTCCAGGGGCCTCATAATTAAGAGCATGAACGTGGAGTAAGACCAACTGTGACTTTGGTCCTACATCTGCTTCACTGGCACAAGGCTCCCCATCTGTAAGATGGGGATAGCACAGTGTTGGCCTATGTGACTTAACTGCTTGGCAAATATTATCACGGATTGGTTTCTACCAGTATTAGAGGGCTTTTGTGTCTACACCTCTCTCCCCGATTAAGCTGAAAACCCCTGGCAGGCCCCCGCAGTATAAATCCCCCGTATCTCTTAGCTCCAGTGTGCTGAGCATCTGCTCAGGACAGGTCCTCAGTAAGCACGTGAATCTGTGACACGGCCCTGCCTATCTGGGGTTTCCACTTGGGTTCTGAGAGAAGGTCTCAGAGTGCACAGAAAAGCCTGCTGATGGGACCCTGCCCAGGGTCTGGCAAGTGGGCCCATCCTCGTCACTATTGTTACAGGCCAGGCTCTGTAGGCAGTGACCAAGCAGACTCCATTTTGCCCTGAGCCTCCATGTCATGGAAGAAATGTTCCTCCCATGAGAACACCTGCCTCCGCACCCATCAGTGGTTGCTTAGCATAGCACGTTTGGCAACACAAAATGGCAATTCTTTTTTTTTTTTTAATATATATTTTTTTAGTTGTCAATGGATCTTTATTTTATTATTTTATTTATTTTTATGTGGTGCTGAGAATCGAACCCAGTGTCTCACACATGCTAGGCAAGCGCTCTACCACTGAGCCACCACCCCAGCCCAACAAAATGGCAATTTTTATAGTGTAAAGTGGTTCTCTCTTTGATTCCCATTTATCTTGGACAATGCACCCTGTCAGCGAATGATTAGCTAGATGTTAGTAACCATTCTCTAACTTGTACTCAACTAGGGTCGGTTTGTTTTTGGTTTTTTTTGGTACTGGAGATTGAATTCAAGGACACTTGACCACTGAGCCACATCCCCAGCCCTATTTTGTGTTTTATGCAGAGACAGGGTCTCACTGAGTTGCTTAGTGCCTCGGGTCGTTCTGACCCACTTCCCCTTCTCCTTATGATCTTAGATCTCATGACGTTTGTTTATGGTTTTGAATCATAACAACAGCCACTTATGATGAATATGGTTTTGGACTATAAAAGGTGGACTCAAACCCTGGGAGGGGGTTGAAGGGTATAGACTTGCAGCCTGCCCCTTGGCCTGGTGGATCCCAACTGCCGGCTGGTGAATAAAGATGGTTCTACTCCTGCTTTAAGATCGACCTGGTGATTTATTGCAATCTCGCCATAACATTATCACTTTTTGGCTTGAAAGAGAAGCCTCTTGGTCCCATATCCTCTTCTGTGTCCTTCCCTATCTTCTCCTTGGGAGGGCATACAGAGGAATTGAAGCTAACCTATGCCATGGGGGCAGGGAGAGGAACACTGATTAACTCAGAAAGGGCTATGCTTACTTAGCAAGGGGGACATGGTCAGCTACTGCCCTAGGGGCCAGGCAAACAAAGCTCATGTGGGAGGCAAAGGGGTGTCATCCAGTTCCAAAAGAGAGGCAGAGGGAACACGGTTCATACCGCAGCCACACCAGAATACCATAAGCCCCTCTGGGGCAGTGGATGTGCTAGCTTGCTCCCACCACCAGCTCAGGACAAGAGGAGCTTCTAGATCATTGTCACTGAGCACCTTAGGGTCCAGGAACCCAGCTCCACAGTGTCCAGGTTTGCAAATCTGGCTTTGAGGGGCCACTCCACCCTGGAACTGCTCCTCCTTCTCTTCATTATTGGGAATAATGATGTCTCTGCCTCGCGGCAGTGGGAGTTTAAATAAAAGTGATAATGATAAACATGTCACGCACGGTGCAGCGCACTTCACATGTATTAAACCATTTAATCCTCACAGTAAGACACACGCCAAATGCCAAGCGCTGCATAAATATTATTCCACCTACCAGGGGAAAGGAATCTGTCTTTTCTGCCTAACAGTTAACTTGAAAAAGTAGGAGGAAGAGAGGGAGAGGTAGAAATCCCGGTAGAGAGGACTCGGGGAATGCCAGAGGCGGGGTCCCGAAAGTGAGATTAGGGTGGGGAAGTGAGGGGCGTGGCGTGCTAAAAATAGAGGTGGTCCTCGGGGGAAGCCAGGGAACTTTGACTATCTAGCACCGGAAGGAAGACAGGTGAAGAAGGCCACTCTGAGCATGGGACGCCAGCCCGAGCACCCACTCCGGGTGCAGGCGCTGGGAAGGAGATCCCTTAGCTAAAGGAAGGTGACCGCTGACAGCGACGGGGAGGGGACTGAGGGATCCCGTGGGAAGAAGGACTGGGCGCGGGACGGGGCGAGCTCGGCAGAAGGCAGCCGCTGGGCTGGGATCCAGAAGCCTGGAGAGTCCCGCAGGGAGGGCACACGGCGCGGGGGAGCCGCTCAGCGACCCCGGGGACCCCGGGCAGCAGGCGCCATGCCGGGCCGGCCGGGGCCCGAGTTGGGGCTCACTCACCCGGCCGCCCTCCAGGGACGGGCCAGCAGGGCGCGGAGCAGTGCGGACGGCGGTGACAGCATCTCGGCTCGCGGCGGACTGGTCGCGGGACCGGCAGCTCTGGAGGCCTGAACGCTCGGCCCCGCCCGGAGCGCACCACCTCGGCGGGAGGGGGTGCCCCGCCTACCCCGGCCGTCCTCCGTCCGAGCTCGGGTTCCCACCGGATGGATCTACCTTCCTCTAATAAAATCTATTTGTGCTGACATGATCTAGGCTACTATATAACGCGGAACAGCAAATCTGGAAGAGAAGTCTTGAAATATGTAAGTTTTCTCCCCCTCTCTTTATGGTATGGCCCAGGGGGGAGAGGGCGTGAGCCGCAACGACCAATCAGAACAAAACGTGGAAGCTCCCGGGCCAATCAGTAGGGCGGTCCCGTCGCAGCCTTCTTAGGCCTGGGAGAGGGGCTGCAGGAGCCAATGAGAGAGCGGGGTTGGGGCACGTGCTGAGGCAGGGCGGAAGGACCCGCTGCGCCCCGCCCTCAGCCCTGCACCACAGGTGCCCCGGGATCTGCGTGCCTCCTCTCCCGACGCCCTTGGCCGGCCGAGGGCTGGAAAACCGGCTACCAGGCTCGTTGTCCTCGTAGAGCCACACCGCCATCAGCTCCCCTCCGCTACCCTGGGCTGCAGGCCCTGGGATGAACCTCCTGCCTCCAGCTTCCTGGCCAGGGACCCAGCAGCCTCCTGCTCCCGGCTGGGCGCTGGGCCAGCCAGCTGCCCAGTGTCTGTTTCCTTGCAGTTAGCGATCGATAGGCGATAAAAACCTAGCGGGTCTGTGCTTAGCCTCTGCAAGCAAAACCAGTTGTTCCTGCGCCCCACCCCTACCCCATGAAAATTTCTGTTTTCTCGGTTTGGGGTTGTTTGATGAACACTCGAACATATTTAAAACTCGGATGCTGAAGTCTTCTCTGACCCACCCTGTACCTACTCTATCCCTAAAACACTGTCAGGGCTTTTCTCACCCTCTGTTTATATTTCCTCCAACATTGTGAACGGAGCACCTGCTTACGAGTCAGTTCCGATGCCAATTCCAATACCTTGATGTGACACTGGGAAAATTACAGACCCTCTCTGGGTCTGTTTCCTCTTCTGTAAAATGGAGGTAAAATGGCTCGCACCTCAGAATGCCCCATCACTCCTTTTCCACCAGATTACACCACACATTAGAAAATTTAAATATCCAGAGAGCTGGGAACAGGAAGGGAAACTGCTGTCATGTCCTGGAGATGGCAAAAAAAGGCATTTGGAATTGGTGGTGGCTTTTCCTCTTCATCCTTGGAGAAGACCCCAGACAGGTGGGCTCAGTTCATGTTGGAACAGTGTTGCCCTGAATGTGGCCATTTAGCAAGAAAACGCTAGAACACGATGCAGTACCCAAGGCCCCAGCAAGGAGGCCTCTGTGGGCTCCTTGGGAGGGCTTAAGAAAGGGGAGTTAGTTAGCAGGACCTCCACTGCCCTTCTGTAAAATGTGTGTGAGGTGCCAATTAACGGGTGATGTGAAATTTTCCCCATTTTATTCCGGATTGGTTAATAAGTTTGCTTTAGTTGTATGTGGCCCTTCGTCTTCCAGGCCCTCTCCGCCCATCGCCACTTGCATCCTCGATTTTTATTAATAAATGCACAGTCAAATCTAAGACATTTCACTTTATTTAAAAGAAGCCAATATACAGGATATAAAGGGCATGATATTTACAACAGTACAGTAAACAGGTTGGTTTTCTGGTAGGATCAGTAGTCTTTCAGTGAGTACAAAGCCCCCTCCCAGGAGATGTCAGACCCAGCTGGCAGACAAACAGCAACAGTGGGGTACAGCGGGACTAAAAACCAGGGAGAGGCTAAAATGTCCACAAAGGGGTCTTGGTAGGGGGCTTTGCTTCATTTCTTTGAGAGCTTGGGAAGGAGGGAGATGGTGAGGAGTGTGCCCATCCTGCGCCAGGAAGACTTGCATGCGGGAAAACCCCCTCCTAGGGAGGATCTGACTCCCCCATACCCACCGGCTGACTCAGATGCCTCACTCTAGGAGAGTGGCCATCAAGAGCCAAGCTCAGGGTCCCAGGAGGAGGACCCAGATCTAAGGAAACCCCCAGTACACTGGGTTCCTCATCCAGAGTCCTGCAGGAGCACACGGACTGCAGCCTTTGGCCTGAGTAGGCACAGCCAGGGCTGCACTCTGGACATCTTGTGGAATTTCCAGTCCTGCCCCAGCTGCCTGACATCCTGGGACCCACTAAAAGCCCAGGTCCAAAGGAAGTCTTGTGCTCCCAAACCCACAGCTCCATCATGACCCAACCCTCCTGCTTCTCAGCCCTCGGCCAACACAGCCCAGTTGGAAATGGATCTTGGCAGATCAGAGCTGGGGTACCTAATCAGAGCTGACCTGAAGCAGAGCTTGTCTCCTACCAGATGCCCCCTTTCCAACCACCCGCCTCAATTCTGAATTCCGTGCAGCCCACCTGCTTCTGATAGTGCCCCCCACCAAGACTTCCAAAGAGTTGAGGGATCGGGGGAGAAGGAAACAGGGTAGACTGGGGACTACTCTGCTGAATGCACTCCTGGGTGTGGATGGGGTCAGGAAGGGAAGTCAGGGAGGGGTACTAATTATATGAAATCCCGCAGCAACATGCAGAATATCTTGTCCACAGAAAAATGCTGGGCTACCACAACTGCCTACCCTAGATTAAAAAAACCTTTCCTTTCATAAAAATAGATGAGAGTCTCTTGCTTTATAAATAGATTACATTTAGCTTAAGTTACACCTTATATTATCCCCTGCCCTGCCCCCTCTCCTCCCACCCCAAGCCAAAGTAGTTGGGCTCTCCCTGGATCATCTGTGCTCCCTGCTCAGGGCTGAGTCCAGGACAGACTGGTCCTCCAGAGCCTCAAGACATATTGCCATGAGAAAGCAAAATGTGTTTGCTGACCAATAATTTTTTTTTCACTATTCAAGAGTCTTAGAGGAGTGTGTGTATGTATGTGTGTGTGTGTGTGTGTGTGTGTTTCACAACCAACCAGGGAGTCAAAAGGATGCTACGTTCCCTGCTGTTCCCCGATCCTTTATATGTATAAAACCCCCAAACCTAAGAGAGTGGGAGTGAGAGAGGGTAGCTCGGGAGAGCCCATCTGAGAATTCTAAAATACCGGTGTCAATATGACACCAGGCTTAGAAATAGAAAACCAAAAAAATTAAGTATTTACAGCTTTACAAAGGACGGACCAGCTGGTCCCAAATGGGCCACGTGCTGCCCCAGTGAGCTGTGGGGTCTTTCTTGGCAAGCATGGGCTCGTGGTGAGGGGTCAAGCGGGGCCCACTGGCAACCAACTTCAAGAATTGAGGGAAGTGAGCCGGGCGCGGTGGCACACGCCTGTCATCCCAGCACTTTGGGAGACTGAGACAGGAGGATCGCGAGTTCAAAGCCAGCCTCAGCAATGGCGAGGCACTAAGCAACTCAGTGAGACCCTATCTCTACATAAAACACAAAATAGGGCTGGGGATGTGGCTCAGTGGTCGAGTGCCCGTGAGTTCAATCCCCAGTACCAAAAAAAAGAATTGAGGGGAGTGGAGGACAGCGACCAGGTGAGACCCAGGGCCCCCAGGAGGCAGCAGGCCACACTCTGGCTCTCCTCCCTCTCCTCTGCCCCCAAGCCTCACTCCCCAGAGGAAGCAGGTGCTGGAAGCCAGCAGGAAGGAACTCTCAGGCCAAGGAACTCTCTGGCACCTGCCATTCTCATATTCTCTAGACAAATTCAGAGCACCCTGAAGACAAATGGCCTACGCAGACAAGGGGAAGCAAAAATGATACCACAGGACACCACCGCCAGTGACCTCTGTCCCCCCAAACGCTTATACTGCTGCCATACTGTCCTAACTACAGATATGTCTGTTACCCTCCCACCACCTCGAGGAACAACCCAGGCCTGGCTGCCACTCGGCCTGCCTGGCTCCCACCCCACAGCCCTGTACGCCTCCCTCAGCCCAGGGCTGGGGAGACCCACGAGGACGGCCATCTTCCTGCCCACGTGGAAATGGGTAATCTCTTCAGCAGCTGAGGTCTAAGCCCAACTGGCTCCGATAACCTTTGGTTAAAATCAAAACAAAACAACAACAATAATAATCAGATATGTTTGAACCCTGTAACCTTTAGAACAAGGATCGGTGAGGAGGAGGAAAGGGGCTGTCTGTCTTCCAAAACCTTGATCCCTCCAAGTACCTGCCAAAGGAGCCATCTGGCTAACGAGAGATGAGGACAGAAACCTTGCAGCCAGACCACACAGGGGACCAGCGGGAGGCTCCCCCAAAATAAAAGAGGGAAAAGTTCATGAGAAACACCACCAAATTCTGATAAATTCACCCAGGCACTAACATTCTTACTCTTTCTACCTATATAGATAAATATTATGTACAACGGTTTTAGGACGCAAAACGTGGGGGAAATGGACGACAGAAAGCCCTCCATGGTCGGGCACCCTGCAGAGGGGAGTCAGGAACCACCCACCCCCTCCAGCCAGGGCGCTCTTGGCTCCCCACCCCCAGCGTGGGCAAGGAGCTCTGGTCCTTGTGCACATTTTGTTTCTTTGACCTCCAGAGGGAGCTCCTGGGCCAACAAAAACCAAAAGTGGGCCATGACCCAGGGTAGTAGACACAAAAAGTGGGGGGAAAGCCTGCTAGATTGAGTCCCAGCTGAGATTTGGTGGGTGGTCTCAACAAAGGGCTCTTCCACTCAGGCCCACGCAAACCTTGGGGAGATACTGGCTCAGGCGAACTCCCCAAGTGGTGGGTAAAGTGAAAGACGGGAAAAGGCTCACGTGTCCATGCGCAGAACAAGGACGGCTCCCACTGGAGGTCCCCTCAAGCCACCTCCAGACACTAACCCACCAGCAGCCCCCGCCACCTCCCTCTGCTGCCCTTTCCAATACCTATTTCCTGACAGTGGCCAAACACCAGGTAACCACAGGACAATGGAGAACCAAGATGGCGGCAGGCAGGCACCAACTGGGACCCCACCCCTTCAGATTTTCTCACAGAGAAATTACAGCTCTAGAAATCCTTATTGTTGGCTGGAGAGGGAGAGGAGAACATCAAGTCATCAGGACAACAAAAGCGCCCCCAAGCCCAACCCAACCCTACAGAGGTTCCCAAGAAAGCCAGTGATCAGGCGGGGTAGGCCTTGCAGGAACACAGACCTCACTCCCAACCTGGACCCGACCCCTCCCAGCCAGTGCTCACCCTCAGAGGCTTTGAGGGAGATGGCCCTCAGCCTCCCTCCCAGCTCTGACGGAGAGCCAGGAGTCCGGGAGAGGGCCTACCCTCCGGGAAGATATAAGGCAAGCTGCTTTTTGTTTTGTTTTTTGCATAGTAGTTTAAACACAGTGAGGCTCCACCCCCCACCCCACACAGTGCCTTGTCCCTCTACTTTGCCACTAGATCCAAAACAGAAAGTAAAAATTGGTCTTCCCTCCCTTCCTCCCACCTTTCTTTCAGTAAGTGAGGGCTCAGGAGGTCCCCATCAAAGCCTGGAGGCCAAAGCTCCTTCCTAAGGAAGGGAGAGCCGCTTCAGGCCTCAGCAACGGAGAAAGGGAGGGCAAAGCTCATGGCCAATCAGAGGAGCAGGTGGGAGGGGAGAAAACCACGTGATACCGGCCCTGGGCCCCGCCCTCACCTTAGAGTTTTGTATAAAAACACCTGCTAGGAATAAATCTTTGGAGCTCAAAGTGGCTCAGCTTGAGGGAGAAGGCACAGTTCACACTGCATCCTCCGAGGAAGTCTGCATTTGTAATGTGGATAACGATAGAAATTGACAGCACCATTCCTTGGGTGGGGTGGGTGGAGAGGGGCACTGGTCCTGGGGTGTGGAAGGAAGCAGCGGTCCCTGGGGCCTCCAGAGAAGGGAGGGAAGAGGAAGTCTGTGTGGTGAGGACTGGAGCCCACTGGGAGGAGCCTTCCTGGCCCCAAGCAGAGAAGGGGCCGGGGGCCATCGCCAAGCCCACCAGGCGCCTGGGGCTCCGCCATCAGCTGACCATGGGCTCCACATCCCCCTCCCGCTCCAACTCGTCCTGGATTTCATCTGTACTTCCTGAGTCGCTGCTGGCCACGGAGCTGGGGGACGGTGAATTCCTGGAAAACATGGGGAAACCGGGGACAGTCAGCAGCGTGGGGAACCTGAGAGGACCAACGGCAGGAAAGCTGAGCAGCCACTCCTACACGGTCTGCCCTCAGAGGGGTCCTGCCCTAAACCCTGCCCTTGATCTGCTTTCTTTAGGAACCTTCAAGCTCACAAGTTGAACTTGGCTCTGGAGACCTCTTGAGTCCCTGAGCTCCAGCCTCTCCTTGCTCTGGGTGCTTAACTTCACCAGATGGGAAAGCTCCTTGGGAGCAGGGGCCATGGATCAAGTTGGTTCTTACCCTGTAATCATCCAGTCCAGGTCCAGGCACATAGTAGGTGCTCAGTAAACCCCAAATAACCCGGAGTGGAAAGGGAGGCTATACCGGATGGAGATTAACAGCACTGTATTGCAATTCTGGCTCCATCACACTTGGCTGGGGGGGGGGGGACAAGCTCTTTCACCTGTCTATGGCAACAGTGTTGTGGGAGTTCCAGGAGATGCGCTATGTAAGCCACCCAGCACAGGATAGGCGGGCTAATGTTCACAGATGCCCAGGTGGTCGCAGGGGCGGGTGGATGGACAGACAGATGGGCTGGGAAAATGAAACTTGGGCAAGTTGTGAGATGCAGGCCAGAAAGCCCCCTGAGGACCCTGCTGCTGACTCCCCAGGGAGGCTGGGCATGTACCTGTCTGCAGAGCCTTTGATGAGCCGGCGGCAGGTCTCCATCTGCACGTCCAGGCCCCGCTTCATGCTGCACATCTCCATGTACTCGTGAAGATGCCGGTTCATGTCACTCTTGGCTGTGGCCAGCTCCAGCTGGGAGAACCCCAGGGAGGAAGTGAAGACAAGCCATCTTTGCGGGAGAACCCGTCCATGCCCTCAGGACCTTGCCCCACGGGCACTGGCCCCCTAGCCCTCTGCTGTCTGCACACTGGTCCGTGTCTTTCACAAGTGCTCTGGTCAAAGGGGAATGGTTGCTTAGCAACCCCAAGGCAGCCCCTCCTGATTAGTTCCTGTTGGTCTGCCAACTCCTCCCTGCTCAGCGCCTCTGGGCTCCTTCACATGACGAGAACAATCCTCAAGTCTCTTCTGTGATTCTGGTCCTTCTCCTCAACCAAACAGTACTTCCTCTGGGGAAGGCCCTGAAATGCTCCTTCTCCAGCATGATAATAGCATTAACTCTGCCTTATAGAAGTGGTCACATGCTCAGCTTCTGGAGCCAGAGGGGACAGGTTTGTGTGCTGCTTCCTGGCTACGAAGCGTGGGCAAGTCACTTGGTTTCTTTGACCCTCATCTCCTCCTCTGCATTACAGGTACACAATTCCTACAGTACGGGTAGACATAGGGACACTAGGAGCACGTGCCTGTGAAGGGCTCACCCCGTGTCTACTGTCTTCCAGACCACTCAAATGCCAGCTCTGATGATTCTGGGATCATCATCTCAAATGAATAATTAAAAAAGCAAGACTCTCTGGGACAGGCAGGGGTCACCGCCCTATTTTATAGACTAGGAAAGGAAGGCCTAAGGAGGGTGTGACTCCAGTGCCACGCAGGGAATCCAAGGCCCCCTGGACTCCTGAGCCCTCGCCCCACTCTTCCAGCCCACACCCGTATGGCACTTGGTCACCAGCGGTGGCAACCATGTGGACCTCAAGGAACCTCACTGGTGGGCTCCACGGCCCGGGCTCTCACCTCAATCTGGCCTATGGTCTCCTGATACTCCTTGTCTCTCGTCTTGAAGAAGGACTCCGTCTCGTGGATCAAGTTGCCCAAATTTTCCTCTTGCTGGGGAAACAGAACCGAAGGGAACAATGGTGCTCGGTGACGGAGGCCGCATGGGAAGAACCGGGATGAAGGGTGGGGGACAGGCGCGGCCCCCGCCCCACCCCCGGGCCCACCTCGCCCTGGAGGTCGACGCTGGGGTTGCAGTTGGTGAAATCTTCCCAGAGCAGCAGTGTGTCCTCATTCTCCTCCCACGTCAGGCTGTCACAGTCGTCATCAAAGTCAAAGGTCTCCCGCCTAGGGGGGTGACATCGGAGGGCATGACTGAACAGAAGCCAGGTTCCAGGGGCCCATGCTGGGGACAGAGCGGGGTGTCCTCTCCAGTGGGTACACCCTGCCAGGCTGTCCTCAACAGAAATGGGAGTGCTGGAGACAGGACCCTTGTCACAGCCAAAGAGAGTTTAACTCTTTTAAAACGCAGAATGTATTTATGCTTTATTTGTACAATTTATAATATATATATATGCATATATATATATATGGATTTTTTTAAGATACCAGGCTTTAATGGAGACTAGAGGTATCTTCCTCTCAAGTCCAATCTTGTGGATGTTTTTTTGGAGCCTGGACTGGCCACTAAGGATGATTTTGAAAAATATTTTATTACAACATATTTTTATTATGAAATATAAATATGGACAAACACTTGTATTAAAATGCAAAAAATTCCACTCACAAAACAATCCTATGAGGTAAGCATGATTACTGTTCCCGTTTTACGCATGAGAAAATGAGACTCAGGGGTGCTAGGTGGGCTTCTAGACCCCCACATGCTGAAAACTGGATTTGGATGAAAAAACCTGAGGGATTTTTTTTTTTTTTTTGGCACCGAGGATTGAACTCAGGGGCACTCGACCACTGAGCCACATTCCCAGCCCTATTTTGTGTTTTATGTAGAGACAGGGTCTCACTGAGTTGCTTAGTGCCTCGCTGTTGCTGAGGCTGGCTTTGAACTCGCGATCCTCCTGTCTCAGCCTCCCTAAGTGCTGGGATTACAGGCTTGAGCCACCACACCCGACTATAACCTGAGGGATTTTCGAGCCTCCCTACTGGCTACAACTGGAAGTGGGGTGACCAAGCACGGAGATTTGCCCAGGACTAAGGGGTCCCCAAGATGCCCTGGTTACCCCAGCTGGAGGGCACATTAATGATCATTCCATCCAACACACCCACTGTTCCAATGGAGGGCTGAGTGTAGGACTCAACACGTCAGCGGTACGCACGGAGGGTGGGATCCTGTTCCCAGACTTCCAGCCCTGGTCTCCCCCAGGTCTGCCTGCACTGCCCCCAGTCGGGTCCTCCCTGGATTCTTTGGAGCACTGTTCCCAACCATCGTACAATGGAATGAGTTGGGGACCTCTGGGCAGTTGCCCAGAATTTCTGGTAAAAAGCTGCCTACAGCGCCCCCTAGAGTCAGGCTGGGCTGGTTCCCTACCCAACTGCGGTTCCTGCAGGAGCCTGTAGGTGGCTCCGTGAGTTCAGGGACAAGAACTGGGGCAGGGGAGTGAGGGCAGAGAGGGAGGGCCACCAGGAGCCACTGGTCCACCCATCACAGTTCACATACTCCACCCCTGACTTCACTTCCTTCTTGGCAGGCCAGAAAGGACAGGGAGATGGACAAGAGCAGGGATGGCAAGAGCCTCCCCACCCCGCGCTGGCAGCGAGGATGAGGCTGCCCCCAGGCAGACAGCGGTATATTCCTCCTCTTCTCCTTGGTCAGAGGCCCAAGCAACTGATTCAGATCAAAACAAAACAGTGCTGACATGGGCGTCATTCAGGAGCTCTCCTGGAGCAGCCTCTGGCTTGGGCCTGGGCCCATGGCTAGCGGATAAGTCAGAGGGAAAGCTGGGCCTGCCCACAGGGGCCTCGCCACCTCGCCTGGAACTGCAGGACGTGGGGCCTGAGCAAAATGATCAGAGGATTTATATTTTTTTAAACTAAGGCAACTTTACAACCAGATCAATGTAATGAGATCCTCAGCCGATTTCGACCTGTCGCCACTGCTGGGCTGGTCTTCCCTGGCTTGGACCTGAGCACGCTTTTTACGCACAGCAGCCTTCTCCAAATGCGCGCCCTTGACGGTTCACCCATCCTGGTCAGCTTAATACAAGAATGAGGACAGTGATTTCCTCAGGAAAAGCCCTTTCGCTCCACCACATGGAACCGGCCTGGACCCAAGCAATGGTTCTATTCAAAAGGCCCTCCTGTCAGCAGATGAGATCGTGAGACCTGTGCTGTGAGGTCCGAGTCTAGGGGCTTCCTTGTCACTCTCAAATAGCAAACCTCCCAAATGCAGCCCCACGGGCCCAGGGAAGGAACAAGCCGCGGACTCCCAGCCCCTCCCCAGTTCCAGCTCCTGCCCCTGCCGCCTCATCTGCCCAAGTTGGCCTGGCTTAGTGACAGAGGGACCAGGAGAGGGACAGTGATGCAAAGATGGAAAAGCACAGCTCCTCCAAGCATGGAGACGGCTAGCGGGAGGACGAGGCACGAGTCCTGACCTCAGCCCTGCGTGTCCTCCTCCAGCCTGTTTCCTCCTCCATGAGAAAGGGGCTGGTGGCATGCTCTATGCACTGGGTGATGCCAAGCCAGCCTCGCAGTGGGGAGTCCCACGGAAAAGCTGTGTTCTCGGGGTCCCAACTGCAAGGGACTCCAGAGAGAGAACAGGCCAGTGGGCCAGGGGGAAAAGCAGAACCCACAGATCACGGCCCAGCCCTGCCCTTCGACTCACACAGTGCCCCTCCTCATCCCACTACGGATTAAAGATGCATCTGGGTCAAGAACACAGCACCAACCAGGCCAAGGCCACGATGCCACAGTGGCAGCAGATCAGCCATACACCAGAAGGTTCTGGCATGCCAGCTCTCTGGAGGGGTGAGGGAGGGGAGCCCTGATGGTAAGCATCTGCCAATTTCCTGCAATGGTAACTTTTAAGCTACTAATGTGACATTGCTGTACCTGCACACAGGCAGCACATGTGCACAGTCAGCTTCCCAGAGCTGGTGCCCGCTCGCTCTGGCCATCACTACCATGCCCAGCTGGCTCTGCCATGACTGAGCAGCACTTCAAGGTGAGAGCCCACTCTCCCAGCGCCGCCCAGGTCTGAATCCCAGGCATCGGCTGAGCTTCCTGGCAGAGCCGCTTCCCCTCTCAGAGTCCCAGTTCCCTTGACGACAAGAGAGGAGTGACAACCCCACACCTCCTAGGCTGTGTCCAGAGTCAACTCAGTGCCACAAGAGAAGTGCCCTCAGCATGGAGGACACTCTGAGAATGCAGTGGCCCTTTCGAGCCCATGAGAAGGTGGACCCAGCCAGCCCACCAAGGCAGAGTGGTGGAGGGGGTGCCTAAAGCCTGATCAGGAATAGCCCACAAGATGACCACTGTACCTCTGGTGCCTTCAGGATTCATGACATCTGTAAGCACAGACCCTTCTATGCATGAGCAGGGAGGGGACATCCCAACCCCTTCAACCCATGGATAAGAAGAGCCCCCTTCCCAGCCACAGCAATCCCTCCTCTTTGGGGAGGGATCGGACCTCTCTTTTGGGGGTGAGCATTCTAAAAGAAAGGACAGAGAAGGGTGGAGGTAACAAAAAAAGGATCACAGCAAATAGCGCACAGGCCGTGTTCAAACTTAGCAGCGCTATCAGGCCCTGTCGACTGTGCCCTGAGCCCAGGGACACCTCATCTTCTCCAGCTTTCAACAGAGGCTGAAACCACAAAACTTCCCAAATTATCACTGTTGAAAATGAACCCAAATTCTTCCGGAATACTGCAACACTGGCCAAACCAAACACCTCTGTGGGCTACTCCCAGCCCAGGCACCAGGGTCCCTCCCATACCCTCCCCATGTCGCCCGGCCACCTGGGCACGAGGACACTCACAGCTGGTTAAACATGCGCTTCATCTCGTCTGTGATGTTCATGGAGCCAACTTCATCATCCGAGAATCGGGTCACCTCCCCGTCCTGCTCAGAGATGTCGTCGTCGGAAGTCACCTTGCGCTCTTTCTTCTTGGGGACCACCTGGACGGGAAAGGAAGAGATCAAGGTAACTGGGGGGTGGGAGGGAGGGCGGGGGTGGGCTGGAAAGGAAACCGGCATCTCAGGGAGTGATGGAGCGTGGCTACAGCCACCGCAGGGAGGACGCGCAGGCGCAGGCGGGCAGCGTTAGCAGGAAGCGCGAGGGGTGACGTGCGGGTGGAAAGCACAGGTGGCCCGGACCCTGCCCTACCCTGAGAGGTCTGGTGGTTGGGCCATCTCAGCCTGCCCTCCACCAGAAAGGCAGCTCCATGATCAGAGGCAGAGGTGGGCCAGACCAGGGTGCAGGGTTGCCTGGGAGTCTCAGAGCCAGCCACAAAGACCCCCAGACAGAGGCCAAAACACTCTGTGCCCCCCAGAGCTGTCCTCACATGCACAAGCAGCAGACAGACGGGAGACCTGAGATCCACCAAGCCTCCACTCCAAGCAGACAAGACACGAGTAAATAAGTGCCGCGTGGACCTCCCTGCTCCCCGGCACAGGGCCAGCAAGAAGGTATGGAGGTCACGAAAGGAGCCCAGCGAGGCCCAGACCTTGCCCAGCCATGTCCAGAGTCACACACGTAAAGCAACAACACACCAGAAGGCCCTGGGCTCAAGCAGAGGCCAGATCACGACCCGAAACTCGGGAAGCGGCCTCCAGAAAACAACACATGTCCTCTGTCAGCTGCAGCAGCCCCCGAGCCCTCTCCGGGAACAGCCCACCAGTGCTAACTGACGGCCATCTCTCAGGGCTGCCCACACTTTCAGTTAGGTCTAGGGGGTGTTGAGACTCTTCAGGGGCATGAAAACTAGTCACAGGCCACAGCTTCTCTTCTGAATCCTGAGGCCCACCTGCCAGGGCTCAGGCCAGCTCCCCCAGGTCTCCCCATAAGGGTCTGTGCCCAGTCCTGGCACCCAGAAGAGGAGGTGGGAAGGGAGGCAGTGGACACGGTGTGGGTCACAGGAAAAGTCCAGCTCTGCCTCTCCCTTCCTTGGAACCTCCTGGGCCGCACTCTCCTGGGCCATGTGAAGCAGTCAGGGGAGTCAGGGCCCTACATGTCCTGGGGGCCTAGGTCTACATCTTCCTGGGGAGGCCGGAGGGTCGGGTCAACGCTACCTCTCAGGAAGGGGAGTGAGCGGGATGTGGAGGGAAAGAGGGGTCTGCCAGGCAGTGGTGGAGGCCAGGGCTGCTCTGGGAGGTGAGGGTGACAGCTGGTGAGCGGGGCGTCCCTAGTCACCTGGAAGATCTTGGACACGTCTTCTGAGTTCCGCTGCTGTGCGACATCGCACAGCTTGGCCGTGATATCGATTCGGCGGCAGATGTCCATGTCCACCTTCATGGCCTTTTCTTGGATCTTTGTGTCCAGGTCTGTCATGGGCTGCAGGGAGGACAGCGGGGGTTATGTGAGCGAGGGACGGAGCAAGCACGGGGCGCTGGGCAGAGAGGCAGGGACACGGAGCCAGCACAGGGGGGCCGGGTGGAGAAGTGAGGGGAGCCCCAGGTGTGGGGGAGACCCCTGGAGTCCCCAGGGCCTTGAGCCTGTCCTGTGGGTGGAGGGTGGGGTCAGCGCTGCTCAGGGTGGAGAGCGTGGGGCCTCAGGAGTGAGCTGAGACTGTGTGAGATGGTCGGGCTGCAAGGCGCCCTCGGGAAGGACGCAGAGTCAGTGTTTGTTAAAGCAAAGGAAAAAGACACCCCGCCGTTGAGAGACGCCCCTCCTTCTCCCACTGCCACACCCCACCTGTGCCCCACACATCATGCCTATCGAGGCTGCTCGCTCTCTCCTGGATTCCTCCCATGGCTGGCAGTGGGGGCTTGCCTAGGACAGCAGGGGTCCCCCTGGACCCAGTGAGGAGAAGCCAGGTGGCCTCCACCTGGGGCCCCACAATTTCTCCCAGCCACACGGCTCTGAGCACCAGGAGCCATGCCAGGCCAAGGCACCCGCACGCAGATGTAGGCTCACCCTACATCTGCCACTGTTCCAAGGCGGCCAGGAACCTGGTTCCCAGAGGTTAAGGAGCCTTTGATGCCACAGGTGTGCAGAGGGGCCCCAGGTTGTCCAGAGGACACACTGGCCCTTCCTGACTCTACACAGCCACCCTGCTTGGGCCCGGGAGCCTCTCAGCTGGCTCGGCCCTGTCCACACTGCTGCCCTGTGTCCAGACACCAGGGCCCACTAGCCGGGAGAGAGCCACACACGCACGTCATCCAAGGAGGAGCCCGAGCGGGCGGGCGGGCGGATGGGTTAAGCAGCAGATTAATGCATCTCTACTCAGCCCGGGAAGCGGACGTGGGAGGGTAGGAGAGGGCGCCTGGCCTCGTTGATGCCTCCGCCACCCTCAGGACAAACGCAGCCAGCCAGGACTCTAACTAGAAGCCGAGCCTCGGAGTGGAGGAAGCATTCTGCATGATGGGTGGGAGGGGGTGATGACGCTGGGAGCCAGCCGAGGTGGCACTTACGTCACTCATGAGCCCCTTGAACACTACCAGCTCGGCCTTGAGCCGCTCGATCTTCTCATTCATCTCCTCCTGGATGGCATCAGCCTCCTGCGCTGCCTGCAGATGGAGATGGGCAGGCCTTAGGGGGCGGCGCCCAGGGCACGAGGAACTGGACACCCAGGCCTGCGTCCCCCTGGGCACCACTGACCACTCCAAACACTTTCCAAAGCACCATGAAGGCATGGGGTAAAATGTGACATGTAGCAGGAGAGAGGAGAGGCTTGAGGTAACAGGGACCCTGCGCGGTACACAAGGCTGACCCGCGTGAACCTGCCAGCGTCTGACCATCTCTGGTCTTGAAAACGGCCACGTTACACGTGTCAATCTAACACGTGACACCTCAATGACAAGCTGGGAAGGGGAGAACCTCCGGGAACCTTGACTCCGTTCTTTGTGCTCTTCTGGTTTTCCAAATATCTGACCATGAGCATGGTTTATGAAGAAAGAATACTTTGTTACAAAAGAGGGATGTTTATCCTCCTTCCACACATTGATAGTTACTTCAATCTGTCTCTTTCTTAGACAGTAAGTGCATTAGACATCAAAAAGCAATTTTGTTTACTTACTTATTTACTTATGGCACTGGGGACGGAGCCCAGGCCTTGCTAGGCAAGGGCTTGACCACTGCGCTCTGTCCTTGGCCCAATTTTTACAATGTCTTAAAAGAAATTTTCATGACTTCTCTCGGGGTAACTACTCTCGTTCCCATTTAACTGAGAGGGAAACAGAGGCCAAGAGGTGAGATGGCCACTCAGGATCTCCCACAGGTGAGTAAGCAGCAGGTGAGCTCCCCTAGCCGCAGCAGCCAGGGGATGTCCTCAACACTCGCTGTGGAGCTTGCTTGGGCCAGAGACCCACCTGGGGACGAGACCACTGGCTCTCTCCAGTCCCAGCTCAAGGGAACTGCAAACTGAGGGGCAGGGGACTTACAGTCCATTTTGCCCAACTCAGGTGGGGAGAAAAAGGGGTGTCAGTGGCCCGGGCCATCCAGCAGGACCCGGGCTCCCCGCTCCTTGGGTGAGTTCATCCGTCACCTGTGCTAGGCCATTCCTAGCTCTCAGACAGAGGAGGTGGAAGGCCCCTTTCCTCCACGGGAGAGAGGCAGAGGCAGCAGGAGTGACCACAAAGCCAGACCTTCCCAGCTCTGTCCTAGGAAGCCTGGGCCATTTGGTTGTCCTGCCTGCCCCTCCTGGTGGGGACCTCCAAGGGCTCTTACCTCCTGCAAGGTGTCCACCATGGTCTGAAGGTTCATGCGTTTGGCCAGCTCCTCCTCCCATCTGCAAAAGCCAAGAGAACAGGGGGTCAGAGTGGGCCCTCCTTGCATGCACCCCAGGCTTGTCCCTAGGCTGGGTAGGAGAGGTGCATGGTGATCCCACCCCCTCCTGCCCTCCTGGGGCTCCCAGCCAAGGTTGGTGGTGCAGGAAGAGAGCTGGGCTGACACTAAACATACTAGCAGCTTGTGACAGGTGTCACTTCAAGACAAGGATGGCACTAGAGGGAGAGAGCTCAGAGGGTCGCCACCCCTTCATGCAAAATGTAAGGTGTTATGCAGATGCTGCTGCTCCTGCTGCTGCAGCAAGATACAGTAGCAAAACTGGGCCTTTGTACCAGGCAGCAGCCAGCACCACCCTCCAGCACTTCTCTGCACTGGCTAGAAACAGACTTGCTACGCTACACATTGCAATCTTGGAGCCTATTTGTTTTGTAGCCCCCGCTAACCAACACAGAAATCTCCACCATAGGTGTTGTTAGCCCATTTACAGATGTGAAAACCAAGCTCAGGGAGGCGGGATGTCTTGCTCAGAGACGCACAGCTAGCTAGTCAGTGGTGCAGCCAGAATTCAAGCCCAGATTGTTTTATTACATTAAAACAAAGCCCAACAAATACAGCTCTCGTTTATCTAGCATTATTATATGCCAGAACCTATTCTAAAGACACCTGCCAATTATTTCATTCACGCAAACATTGCTTGAAAGAACAGGAAAGGATAGAGAGGCACAGACACGTGAGGGTTTAACACAGCCCAGATGAAGACTGGGTCCCTGGGGCCACGTGCTGACTGTAAGGATAGCGACATCAACAATGCCAGCCCCCTTTTTAGAGACTCCTTTGTAGCTGGGCACCTTTTGCACAAAGCAACCCAGCCCCATGGCACGAGTGCCACATTTTCCCCACTACAGGTGCGGAAGGTAAGGCTCAGAGCCCTGCCAAGGTAGAGGGCCAGGGGAGGGAAGCCAGCACTCACCCCAGGGGAAGGCTCCAGGCTGACTGCTCAGCATTCCCCTGTGGGGCTCCCCAGAGACCAGGAGCCTCAAAGCCTGGGGGCCCAACCGTACCCAGGTCTCTCACCAGCCTCCTCCCTCCCTGGAGGAGCCGGGGGCGTTTCCTTCCCTCCCCACCCCGGGCCAGACAGAGGAGCTTCTGTCTTCCCTCACCCATGCAGCCCTCCCTACAAGGCCGCAGAGCAAGGAGGTCTAAAGCCTTTTAGGATGCTGTCGGGCCAGCTAAAAATAGGCCAGAGAGAGGGATGCATGGAGAGCGGGTTACGTCACCAGCTTTTGGAAACAAGAGAAAACGATACTGTTTGCACACACAGAGGAAAATTCTTCCTCTCTTGACTCCCGGAGGACACACCCCCCGCTCACTTTGGTCTGTACCAGCACAGTATAGCTGCCCAGCCTACACCTGCCATGGGCTCAGGGCCTGGACCAGAAGACAACAGGGCTGGTGCAGCTTCAGCCAGCCCTGGAGGACACAGAGGACGCTCAGGAGGGTCAGGGCCTAACCTGGAGGGGCCACTCACTGCGTGCCCCTTGTCATGCAGAGAGGGAAACTGAGACTTGAGTGTACAAGTGATTTGCCCACGGTCAGGGGCAAGGCTAAGAGGCCAAGGCCACCTCTCACGAGGACAGGCCCGATGTGGGGGATGGGAATGCCAAGTGGAGAGAAGTTCCCAGGTCACCCTTACCACCGCCAGCAGCACAGGCATCTGGGGCTTCCCTCCAGGGAGGTGAAGGCCCAGAACACTGGTCCCCAGCTGAATCATCTCTCCTGGCCACTCTGCTCCAAGGGGGGAAGGGGACTCAGTTCCAAAGCTGCTGAGCAGGGCCAGTGCAGCCGAGTCTGAGCATGGTGCTGGCGGCAGCCTGGCCTCAGGGCCAGCCTCACTGCTGTCCTTATAGGGGCACCTCCTGCCCCAGATGGGTCTGTGGGAATGAGACTGCCTCACTTTGCCTTTAAGCAACCATCGTGTGTGGACGGCAGGGCAGGCTGTCGGCCCACTGCACAGCTGGGGAAACTGAGGCCCAGAGAGGGAAGTGACTTGCCTCAAGTGAACCCAGGGTGAGAACCAAGCAGTGTCTGTGGATCTCCATATGGCAGCAGTGGCAGCAGCCATTTGCTGGCAGGTCCCTCATATGTAGCTCAGCGCCTTTTACACACATCGTTTGCTTGGCTGTGAATTATTAACCTTCTTTGGTAGAGAATTTTTATTCAAATCCATGCTGCAGATGAGGGAGTTGAGATCCAGAGAGACGAAGTAATTGTCTAAGGTCACACAGCTCGTCTACCACGGGGACTCAAACCCAGCCCAGGCTCTGAATCAGTTTCAAATAATGTGCATGGGAATCACCTGGCGATCTTGTCACCGAGCAGACCCTAATTGAGACACTGATTCTGGGTGGGGCAGATGGCTCCCTGGTGATGCTGGTTGGCAGTTGGCATTGCGGTGTCCAGGCTCTGAAGACCTTCAACCCAGGGCCTCCACCTCAGCCCCCTCCTCCCATCCTGAGCCCTGCACCCACCCTCCATCGTCCCAAGCTGTCCCCCAATGGTGTGCCCACACAGGAGATGTCATGGGCCTCTTCTTTGCAAACCCAGGCTGGGTGGGCAGCTGACTGGCTTGCTGCTCCCAGAACATCGGAGACAGGCTCTGCTTGTGGAGGCAGCTGGCCGCTTGGGCCGGGCTCATCGCCCTCACGGATATATCCCTCCCAGCAGCCGCGCAGGAAGACCTGGCTCAGCCGGCCGCAGTGTTGACAGTGCAGAAAGTGTCTGCCCTTCAGCGACTGGGCTGACTGGGGTGAAGGGCCAGACGTGGCGTGTTTCTGACAGCACCCCAGACACCCCGCATGCACTGTAACTCCACCCAGAGCAAGGGAGCACCCGGCTTCACCCCAAACTGGCTGAGATTCCAACACCTGCTCCCCAGACATGCCCTGCTGGGGTCTGCCCCAAGCGAGGCTTCAGCAGAGGCGTCTCAGGCAGGGGGCAGAGCGGCAGCAAAGACAGGACAGCAAGAAGGCACAGGCCAGTGAGCCGGCAAGAGGCCACCCCTGCCGCAGGCCAAGGGGGCCGACGCGTTTCTAAAGCCTTCACCCCCCTACTCTCAACCCCCGTCCACAGCTGAGCAAAGAACTTGCCCAAAGTCACCACTGCTAGTTAACGGTGGGACATGGATTCAAACCCAGGTCTGGCCCAATCCAACTTCTGGGCCATCTAAGGTGGGAAGGGCCACCGGAGATTTCTATGATTATGAGCTGAAGGTGGATGGGGACACCTTAGAGACCGCCTTTGGGGCAGGAGGCTGAGCCTCTTCAAGAATCCCCCTCCGCAGCCCATCCTCCCAGGTTCATGGTCTCCCCACTTCTCTCCTCCAGTGTTGGAGGAGGGAAGGGAGAAGGGGGACATTCCCTGACCACCTTGGGGGTGTGCTCAGGTAAGGCATCTGTCCACATATCCATATGTAAAATAGCACTTAATCCCCGCCCCACCCCAGGATTGTCCCCATGTCGCAGACAGGGAAACAGGCTCAGGCTGAGCTAACTCAGTCCTCTTCTCCTCCCGCTCCTCTGCCTAAAATCCCGTCCCTTCCCCCACGCTTGTCTCAGATGTCATCTGCTCCCCAAGCCTGGATCCACTTCCACTGTTTTCCATCCTGGAACTCCCAGGGTCGAGGGAGTGGGGCCCCTGTCTTCCCAGGCAGCCTGGTCCCAAAGGAGCCAGCCGGGCACCTCCACCTTCATAGTCATCACCATACCAGGGGTGGCTGGTACCCACCTCAGGACATCCCGGGCATCCCGGGCCCTGGCTGGGGCGAGGAGGAAGGAATGGGTGAGATCCCTGCTGTTGGTGGGGAAAGAGATACAGAGGAGAAGCCGGTCTACAGCTGGGGTCCCGCCCAAGCCCGAGCAGGGGGCTGGTGGCGGCCACCTCTTGCTTACTACTGTACTCCCAGCACCTGCAACCCCCCACCTCGTCCTTGGTTGGGAGCTGGGTATTGAACGCATCTGCTGACTGAGTGGCTCCCTGGCCCCCTGCTCGCCCTCCCCCTGGAGCATCCTTCCCAGCCGAGGGGCTTCCGGGAGCCAAGTGCCCAGCCCCACCAGGCAGTGGCTCCAGAGCCTTCCCTGGAGAGACAGGCCAAGGAGGGATGGCCAGGGCAGGAAGCAGGCCGGCCGAAGAGATCCCCCTCCCACTGCTCAGAGCCCTCCAGGGCCAGGGAGGACAGGCAGGGACATCAGCACAATAGCTCCGGGAGAGGAAATGACTCCACGAAAGGCAGAGCGGCAGAGCTCCAGGGCCTCGGCCACCATCTTAGCCGGACAGGCACACATGTGGGAGGCTGGTGGCCAGGAGGGGGAGGTGGCAGCGCAGGCCCCAGCCAGATGTGGTCTCCCTGCATTCCTGAGGAGCCACCGCTGGGACCACGTGACTGCCGAGAAGTCTGGCTGGCCACTGGGGGGATGGGGCAGCTCCCAGGCCAGCCCCCGGCCCCGCCCCGCCCCACATGGGGGCCAGCTCCCCCTCCCCCACCAAATGACGCAGACCCGGGGACAGGCCCACAGAGCCTGGCCCACAGTGGGGGCGGAAACCCAAGCTGAGACGAGGGAGAGGGGCGCTGACTCACAGGTTTCTCACTTCCTGTGCCGGCAGAGAAAGGGGCTCCAGCTCCGGCTGGAGGAGGGCAGCGGGTGCAACCCTGGCAAATAGTTCAGACGCCAGGGACAGCGTGGGGCTCTTGGGGAGACAGCCCCGCGACTCCTGGGCGGCAGGAGACAGTTCCACTCCTGCCCCACCACTTCCCAACTGTGTGATCTTGGACAAGTCGATTACCCTCTCTGAGCCTCAGTTTCCCCATCAGTGGTGTGAGAGCCCAGTCCCACCCCTGGCCCCCAGCCGTTTGGACTGCATGCTGTGTGTGGCTCCCGCAGGCAGGCAGGGAGCTGGGAGGGAGCCACAGGGACGCCCACATCTTGCTGGGGAAGGCGGCAGCTGGCACGCCCAGGCCAGCTCACTCAGGTGATGGGAACATGCTCAGGGGAGGCTGGCTCGAGACCATCAGTGGAAAACGTCCTTCTGGGCCAAGCGTAGGCCTGGCCTCCGGCAAAGGCAGGTGGGGACAGGAGCAGCTTCCTTCCTGGGGTCGGGGGCCCTGCCATCTTTGCTCCACCCTGGCCGCAGGGGGCTGCAGCAGCGCCAGATGGAGGCTGCCAGGGTGCAGCACGTTGGAGCTGGGGCTCCAACACAGGCTCGCCAGCCCATGCCCCTAGGCTGTGCTGGCACTCAGATATTTGGGGAGGCCAGGGCCTCCCACCAGGGCTGAGGCCACCAAGTCCCAGGTGCCTTCTGAGCTAGAGAAGGGGTTGCCAGGAGAGACAGACCAGGACACCCACTGGCCACCAAGACCAGGCCAGGCTCTACAGGTGAGGACCTGGAGCCCCGCCCACTTCACAGCCGCCCTGGAAGGAGCTCACAGACAGAACTCCTGGGTCCACGTCACACCCTGTGCACCCTGGACAATCCCTTTGTGGCAGAACAGGGATTAAGGAGAAAGGGCAGAAGCAGACAGCAGGCAGGAAAGCAAGTGGGATCCCCACCAGGAGCCCTCCTCCAGGCAGCCAGGTGCCTTTGTCTCTGGGCCTCCTGACCTCCTCCTCCCACCTGGTGTCTGAGCATTTTTTCTCTCTTGAAAAATGACAGCCAGTAACCTCCAGCTACCTGTGAGCAAGGAGGCCCCCTGATTCTCCCATCAAACCCTGCCGGCCCTGCCTGCCCAGCCCCTCCTGGGTACCATCCCAGCCCACCCTCTCCACAGAGCCCGTGATCCCCAGGAAGGGACGCTTAGCAGACATGCCCGTCAGAGCTGCCCAGCTGCACTCTGCTGCTCTCGGAAGGAAACACAAATTAAATGCCAACTGATTGTCTCCACGGAGGAGGTATTCATTTAATGTGAACACTTAACCAGGGCAGATTCCATTACAGGCGGGCAGTAATGGCCCGGGCAGGCCAGAGCACCGGCTGTAAAGGCGATGGGGCCAGGTTTTCCAGGCCACCGTGTCAAATACGACCCTCACCAGCACGCTGCTTCTCAGCCTCAACCACCAGCCTCACCAGGGACTCCAGCGGGTGAGGTCGGAGCAAGGCTGCTGAGGAGGCAGGCTCTAATGTCCATGGAGAAACACGGGCAGCGGTGGGCAGCGGGCATTGCTAATTTACTTCCTGGCCTGGGCCTCAGTCTCCCCATCTGTAACAGGATCTCTAAGAATCCCTCTACCTATGAGACTTGCAGACCCTGGATATGGCTCCTCGCTGGAGCCGGGAAGAGGTGACAACCAGTGTCATCCTGGGTGATGCCAGGGTTCTGGCTGCCTGCCTTCACCAGCAGACACCCCCTAAGCACCCTCTCCCTGGCTGACAAGCAGGGGATGGGGTGGCGGCCCACACTGGTTCATCCATATGTCGCTCATTCATTCAACAAACAGTTCCTGCGTCCCTTGCTCTGAGCTGCTCAAGCCTTACAGAATCAAAGATCACCACCATCTCTGAAGCTACCAAGAAGGCAGATGGATGGAGTGTCCTTTTCTTGACTCACTTTCCCTTGAGTGATACAATGAGGTCAAACTGGATGCATTTCAGGACCCACCCAGTCAAGCCAGAAACCAGCTTCACGGTCCGTGGACAAACACCCGCCCTGGCTATCTACAAAGCTATCTGATGGACCACAAAGTCTCAAAAGCCAGTTGGAACATCATCAATTCTTGAGTTTGAAACTATGTAGTGGAGAGGAGCACGGGGGCCCTGGATCAAACCCCAGCAATATCACAGCTCTGTGACCTCAAGCAAGTTACCCACCGTCTCTGGGCCCCAGAAATACCACCCCCACCTCAGAGGGTTTTTGCAACTATCCTACAACGTAACATATGAAAAAGTCCAGTGTACCATGACAGGCACTGTCACCGACCTCATCCTCCTCAGTGCCCAGTAGCAGCCACTTAGAGACTGGGAGAGTGTTCCAGGACTCTGTGAGTGACAGGGTCACACCTAGGGGTGTGACCCCAGAGCCACTATCCTGCCATAATTGTGTTGTTGAAAGTAATGGTCATGAGCTAGGTGCTGATGTCACCTGGCTGGGTGGCCAGTGGTGCACAGGGATGGGGGTGGCCGAGGAAAAGAAGTCAGATGCTAATGTCACCAGATCCCTTGCTAGGAACCCCAGCAAACACCCGCTTCTGCCCCCACATTTCCAGGTGCACCCTAAGAACTGATGGGCACTTCTCGGCCCTGTGAGGACCGTCCTAACAAGGGACACTGACAGCAGGTGAGGCTGAGGCAGGAGAGCCCAGCCTGTCTCACGGGGCCACCCGACAGGTCCAGGCATTTAAGGGCATCCTCCTGCACCAGCTGCTGGCTTTGTGGGCAGAGAGGGGGCCAGAGAAGTCCCAGGTCACCTGCCCCAATGCCACGCTGAGGTTTAGGCTGTTTTAAGAGCCACGATCCTAGTTATCCAGTGTCCACGTTTGCCCAGGCTCCCACCATCAGTGAGACCTGGGACCAGTCACTGGAAACTTCTCGGAGAATCAGCAGTTGTGGCTGCTCCTGTCCGGGCAGCGTGCTGGGCAGCCGCCTCTTATGAGCATCTGACTAGAAACCACACCCAAGTGGACGCTGCCCCCGCACCGGGCCATACTGAGAAGGAAAGAGACTCTGGGAACATCCCACACGGGGAAGGAATCTGTGTCCCAAATTGCAGGCCACCGTGAGGTTCTGCAGCGCCTTTTCCAACCTCTTCTTCCACCCCCAGGGAGCCCTCCATGACTTCCCGGGGAGAGTCGCTGCACCCACCCAGCATGTCCAGTGCTGGGCCCACACCTTCCTCACAGCCACCAGGTTGCCATAAAGTCCTCCTTCGCAGTCTCCCATCAGACCTGCTCTCCCAGTGGAGGGAAAGCCCCGCGCTTATTGTGCAATGCTTATTATGGGCTGGTCACTTTCCTCCCAGCACTGCGGTACTCGCCACAGCTCTGTGAGCCTGGGGTTAATCATTCCCACTTTACAGGTGAGAACCTCAAACGGGCAAAGCAACCTGCTTGAGGTCAAAGCCGGTCCATCCGACTCTCTAACCTCAATGGTAAGACAGTGTCTCCCACTCCACGAAGCCCTCTCCTTACCCATGCCCCCCAGCATGGTGCTACTCAGGAAATGCCCCAGATCGCGAGGCCAGGGTCGGGCCACCAGCTCCCCAGGGCCCTCTTCCCACGCCAGGCCCTGGAGCCCCCTGCTGCCCTCTGGCTAGCTCATGTGGACCCTTCTACATGCCCCAGGTAGGCAGGATCACACGGCACTCGCCTTTTTGTGACTAGCTCTTCTCACTGAGCACCATGTCCTCAAGGGCCATCCATGTCATAGAGTGTCAAAATGTCCTCCCTCCTATGGTTTGGATATGGTTTGAGTGTGTCCCCCAACTCCCTAGTAGGAGTTGGCAAGGTCCTTGGGACAGTGCCCTCAGGAGGGACCAAGGTGGTTCTTATGGGACCCCAGGCAAGTATGCTCAAAAGGGTTGTTAGGCAAGGGTGAGCCCAGCCCCTCCTCGCTCTTGGCCTTCCTGTCTCACCATGTGGTCACTCCCTCTGACACACACTCCTGCCATGATGCCATCCGCCATGATGAGACATGACCGAAGGGGCCCTCGCCAGATCCAGAGCCATGCTGTTTGGATTTTCAGTCTCCAGAACTGTGAACTAAATAAACTTTTTTTTATAAGTTATCCAGCCTCGGGTATTTTGTGTTAGCCACAGAAAACAGACCAACACACACTCCTTCCATAACTTTTAAATTTTGAATGATGTCATGTATATTTGGTCAAAAAGTCAAAAGCACTTAATTTTTAAGAAGACAAAAAATACCCACTCATTTCCCCCTTGTTCCAAATTGCAGGAGTGTTTCCCAATGATTACAAAAGAGATGGGGGATGGGGAGTGGTGAATATCAGGTAAGCCTAAGCAGACAATTCAAACCCACCCATGTCCTCCTCCCTGGGTGACCCTTGACATCAATGGGCACAGCCTGCCCAACGCTTCCCTGCGTCACACCTACTGGTCCAGGGCAGGTTGCTGCGCCATGGGGGCAGACTGAGGAAGGGCTTTGTGCCCGGTCAGGCCCTGGCCATGGCAAGCTGTGTGCAGGTGGGCGCGCTCCGGGAACAGTGCTCCCTGCATTTCCCACCACAGGCTCCCAGACACCCAAGGGCTCATGGGAAAGCAGGGCCCACGGGTCCCCCACCCTCCTGCAGTTTCCATCTGAACCAAAATGCTGCCTCCCCCTACGTATGGCCCTTCCCTGCGGGTGAGGATCAGGTTCCTCCGCTGTGGGCCCGACACCTCTCCTCTGAAAGGACAGAGGTCCCACCTGATGGGGAGAAGCCTTGGCACAAGTGGCCACACACTAGGGTGGGCACGTCCAGCCTGGCGCGGCAGCCAGCATCACCTCTCCAAAACCTGGGTGTGTGCTGCGTTCTCTGCCCAGGAGCTGCCACACCCCCTACCCTTTGTCTCCCTTATCTAATGGCACCTTCGGGACCCTGCCTATGACCTCCTCCTCCACAGTGTCTTCCCTGACACCTCCTCAGCACCAGGCTCCAGGTAGCTGGGCACAGAGGGCATCTGATACCTGCAGGCCTTCTTCACTTTGTTCAGCTCTTGCAAGATCAGGCCCATCTCCAGGGCACAGCAGCAACTCCAGTGCCAGGGCAGAGGCTGGCACCCAGAAGGCACCAAGGAAGAGCTCACTGGATACTCAAGGGCTGTCGGGCATCACTTCCAGGGCCTTCCCCAGGCATCCCTCGAGGGCCGGTGCAGCCCTGACTCACTGTGCCCTAGGATCTGGCCCCTGCCACCACCGGCAGCCTCAGTTTCCCCAGACAAGTCCCCCAGTCCAGACCAGCCCTGCGGCTCTCCTCTCCTCATCAAAGCCTGGCCTATGTGGCCAGGACAGAGGATGGCAATGTTGGTGATGCACCCCAGTCCTGGCCAAGCCTCTGGAGACCCTCTTCCTCACCCCCTCCAGGGTGGCCTCCAGCCCAAAGCGGGGGGGTGGGGGGGGTGGGGGGGGGTCGTCTGGGCACCAAGTCTTTGCACATACAAACCAAGAAGCAGCAGCCCCAGGGGTCTGTGCCCAGAAGGGTGAGGGGCCCCACCCAGGGATGTGTTTACAGCTTTGAGATAAACAGAGACTCCCGAGGCTATTTTGGAAACCTAATATGCACCTTGGATCTCTCCACTGTTTATTCCAAGTGACCTAGTGGCTCCCAGGTACATGGCTGTGGCTCAGCTGCTCAGGGCAGTCTCCCATGGGCCACGTCACTCACCCAGCAGCCTGGGGCCAATGGCCTCGGATTCCAAGGCTCCCTTATCACCTGCAGCCTGGACAAATGAGGGCTTGATGGCCAAGGACAGCCTGCCAGGCAAGAGCTGGTCCCCTATCCTGCATTTAAAACAAGGCTCTGCAGTCTCGAGCCAAGTCACCAGCCCAGGGCCCAGGCTTCTTATCTGTACAGTGGAGGAGAACCTAGTGCATTCGATGAGGGTGACATGCACACACTGGCCCCCACATGAGGTGACAAAAGAGCAAAGAAGCTGGGTGGGGGTGCCTGCCTGTGATCCCAGAGACCAGGAGGCTGAGGCAGAAGGATGGCATGCTCAATGCCACTTAGTGAGACTGTGTCTCAAAATAAAAAAATAAAAAGGGAACATAGCTCAGTGGTACAGGGCCCAGGTTCAAGTCCCCAGTACTGTAAAAAAAGAAAAGAAAAAGCAGAGAACACAGGATCCCAGCATCAGAAGTCCAGGCCATACATAAATGAGAAGTCTGAGGACCAGAGAGTGAAGGGACGTGCCCAAGGTCACACAGCCAGGCAGGGGCTCAGAACCTGGCAAGGGGACATCATTCCTGAACCATCTCTGGGAGGAGGACGGGAAAAGTGACAGACCCGCCAGGTATACGTGGGTGTGTGCAGGTGCAGATGGGTCAGGGTGGGGACCGCTCATATGTGCACCATCACAACTGTCCTGACTGGCCGGGAAGGGGCCAGCTCCAAGCACAGCTGGGACAGTAATAAGCCCACAGTGGCTCGCGCCAAGAGGGGGATCAGTGACTAAACAGCTCACCCGTCATCATGGCCCCAGCACTGAACTCCACACAAGCCAGTGGGGGCTGAGCGGGGTGCTGGGCCCCCCACCCCAAGACATGGAGCGAGCTTCCCTGCACCTATCCACAGGACCCATGGGGGTCTCCTCTCAGCGGAGAGAGGTTAGTCCCCTCAAGACAGGAGCTGGGGGGCTGAGGGTGTGGCTCAGTGATGGAGCACTTGCCTAGCATGTGTGAGGCCCTGGGTGCGATTCTCAGCACCACATAAAAATAAATAAATAAAAATAAAGGTTCATCCACAACTAAAGAGTATATATTAAAAAAAAGAAAGAAAGAAAGAGAAGACTGGAGGGAGTGAAACAGCAGACTCTCGGAAACTTCTGTCGGGGTAAAGCCCCTAGCACAGAATGTCTCTGAAGCCTCTCATGTCCTCGGCCCCCGTCTGCTGATGGGGAAACTGAGCTCGCGGAGCTGAGGGGACTTGCTCAGGAGTGCGTGATCGTAACCATTCACATCGTGAATTGGGCGCCATGAACTCAGTTCATCCCCTCTACAGCCTTGGGGGCCGGCATTAGTGTGGTGTCCATTTCAAAGGCAAGGAAACTGAGGCCTGGGGAAGTGGAAGGACCTGCCTGAAGTCACAGAGTCCTAGAGCCACAGGGCCAGGGCCTGGATCTGCCCGGCTCTGGGTCCCGCGCTCACGTCCATCAGACCGCTCGGTTTCTCTTGCCCTACAAGGAGCGCGAGCTGGACGAGAGCCTGGGCTGTCTGATCCCAAAGCCTGCACTCATTTCTCTGCGGCTGGTGGCCTCACACTGGAAGGGAGGAGGGGAGGGACTGTGGTTCAGTCTCCCAGGGATCAGAAAGGACCCCAAGTGGCATCGCCCCAGAACTTCAAGAGTAGAGGGCCGTGTCCCAGCGGCCGGCCCCTGCGGTCCCTGTGCGTCTCCCATGGCCTGGCCCAGCCCCCACACGAGGCAGAGGTCTGGCCTCCACATGGACACAGTCGACCAACGGGGCCCCCCAAGGGCTGCCTGGATGCTGCCAGGAGCCTGCTCAGGGCTGGGCAGAGGGTCACCAACTCCAGATATGCCAAGGACTGGCACTAGCAAGCTCTGTTCTCAACCCAAACCCGCCTGGGGACACTCTTCCCGGGATTTGGTCCTCCTGCCACACGGTCCCTGGTCTGCTCTTAGCAAAAAATCCAGAAGGATGCAGTCCCAGACAGAGGGCCAGCAAGGAGCCAGCCTGGGAGAAGAAGTAGCCACTAGCACCTGTCCCCTGTCTCCAGATGCTTGGACATCAGACGGACGTGGGAGGGTGCCACTCCCCAGTTGGTGACCCTGTGCAGTGACTTTACCTCTCTGAGCCTTGGTGTTTCCATCTGTAGAATAGGGCTGAGCACAGCCCTATCCACCCCCGCGGATTCTGAGGATGCGAGAAGACTGCAAACACCAAGCGCCTAATATCAGTATGTTTCCCCTAGAGTGGCCCCACATCCAGCTGCCGGGAGGGCATGACAGCTCCCGGCCCTGGCTGGGATGTGCCTCTCCACCCGCTGTGTGCTGCCTCGTCCGGAGTCTCCACTGCCCGGCACATAGCGGACCCTGCACTGTCTCTACCGGATGGATGAGCTGGTGAGCAGGAGCCACAGGGAAGGCAGGGTTCTGGTGTGAACCCCGCTCTGCCTGCACTGGCTTGCTGTGTGATGCTGAGCCTGTCTCTGCACCTCTCTGGACCTGTCTGCACGAGCTGACTCTCTTGCCTTGGGGAGACTCTGTACCAGCTACTCCAGGGCAGCTGGGAGAGTGGCCCGAGGACAGCCTGCCCAGGCCTGGCCTCGCAGAGACAGACAGCAGGTTCCAAGCACACCCCAACAGGCCCACAAAGGCAGCAGGCAGGTCTCCTCCTGGTGACTTTGCCTTGGGACAGATGGGACACAGTGTGGCGTCTGCCAGGCCAGATGGCCGGGCTGGCCCGAGGGGCCAGGACACCAGCTGGGAGTCCAGCCCTGGTGGGCAGAACTACTTAACCCCTTCCTGCTCCAGCCCCAGAAGTGGCATCCCAGCTAATGCATACGCGGACCGTCCTGGGGCCACAGGGAGCCTGGGAGGCTGCGTGATGACCGAGACCCACAGGACAGCAAGGCCTGGAGGAGGTGCCACAGCACCCAAGTGCAGCCCTGGAGCACCAGGAATGTGCCACCCTGGGGCCAGCGGGCAAGGTGCTGACCCTCTGCTGCTGCTCCCTGGTGACCGGGCTCCCTGGCCCTGGCCGCTTCCCTAGCAGGACACCTGTCTGGGGCACAACCACACACCATGTTTATCAAGCTGGAAAGCCCAGCCCCCTGCCCAAACAGCAGGAATGTCACAGTCCCAGGAGGACACCCTGGGACATCCATGCTGGCTGCATGGACCAAGGCAGGTGAGCTGACGTCTCTGGGCCTCAGTTTCCCCAACTGGACAGGCGGGGCCTGGGCCACTTCCAGTTCAGAGGGCTCCATAACTCCAGCAGAAGGAACCTGCTTCGCCAGGAACTCACAGGATCCCAAAGGGAACAGCCTCCCTACACAGAGTGCCCCAGCTCGTGTCTGTGTCAGGACGCAGGCCCTCTCAGGAGAAAGAAGGAGACGATGGGACAAGTGTACACTTCCGGGGCTTGGGGAGTGTGGCGTGAAGTCCAGCCATTTCCCTGCTCAGAGGAGAACCAAGCAGCATTCAGGATTATGGCTAGAGACCAGGAAGCACTTCCCACTAGAAAAGGCTGAAAAAGGATGAGGGAAGGCATGTCTAGGGACAGTCTCTGAATGGTCTTCCTTGGCAGAAGGACTTTTAAGCAGGATTTGCAGTGGTCCTCACCTCAAGGTGAGAGAGAATCAGAGGGTCTCTGGAGACCCTCTGGGAATTACAAGCCAGCATCCTGCAGGGAACAGTCAGCCCCTGGGGGTTCAGTCGACCTAAAGTTTCGGAGGCACAAGGCAACGTGTGTCCCCTAGGTGTCCCCTGAGATGACTCCTTACACCTGCCCACATGGCCTCCCTGGAGTCATTTTCCAATGACCGCTGACTCTCCAGCATCTAGTCCCCTCTCTCCCCTGAACATACGTGTGTCATACATGTCGGGCAGACCATATCCCAACACACATGCTCATCAGCAGAGACTCAACTGCATCCTGAGAAGAGAAGGGACAGTCCTGGCTCCCCAGGCCATGAGGTTGTCCAGGCTATCTGAGACGCCCTCCCAGTGCTGGATGTGAAATGCACTCCGGTACTGGACCCTGGGGGTGATCCTTGAAGTCAGAGAGGCCGAGCCAGTGCCGCTCTAGCGGCAGCAGGGACCAAGTCCTTCCTCCTTCTGAGACTCAGTTTTTCTACCTGTACAAGGGGCATAAGCATCCCTTTCAGGGGTGCGTCCATGCAGCTCTGAGTACCGTCGTGGGAAAGGAGCGAACGGGGTGTGGCCAGACGGTGAGATCTTCCTCCCCCCTGGAGGAGCGAGGCCAAACCGGCCTCCCAGGGCTGCTCTGCTGGTCCTGCCATCAATCCCTCTACCTGGTTTCCCACCTAGGCTTGACTGCCTGCACTCAAATCTGGCAGAAGCTACAAGGCGGCCTTTGTCTCAGAGCCGAAACCCTAAACCACTGCCCTGACGTCAACCCTGGGAGAACAATAGCAAGCCTGCCTTCAATGTCACCCTTCTGCCCAGGTCTGAGAGTGAGCACTCACCCAGGATCCCTGAAGAGGCCGTTTATAGTATCCAGAAGGAAGCCAGCGGCTGAGCGGCTTCCAGCTCCCAGATCTCCACCCAGGAATGGGCCGGGGACGTGAGCCCATTTCTCAACCTGGCAGAGTGAGCCTGGGAAGTCCTCCCGGTGAGCAGTCTACAAGATGCAGGTTCCAGACCCAGCCTGCCCCTGCCCCACAGGAGACTTTACACCAACTAGGTGACCTCCTGGGGCTGAGGAGGCTGTGGCATCCCAGGGAGGTGGAGACAGGCAAGGCCTTCCCCATTCATGCCCACCTGGAAGCCACAGGCTCCAGGCAACTCCCCGTGCCACACACAGCCTTGAATGCAGGATCTTGCCCTCCCAGTCACCCAGCACCCACAGTCTGCTGGGAAGGAGGGGGACGTGACCTCCTGCTTGCTGGCCAGACTGGGGAAAGGAAGTGCCCGGAACACAAAAGGCCAGGGTAGAGCTGGAAGGGGAGGAAGTAGCAGTTCCCACTGTGTCAAGGCCTGGGGGCTGCGGGCAGCCAGGCCAGGGCAGAAGGGATACAGCAGCTGGGGTGCCGGCACCAGGCTTGGCCCCCAGCACACGCCCCCTCACTGGATCCCTATGTCAACCTGGGGAGCTTAGGTCCACAGCCCCACTTGACAGCTAGGAGGACTGAGACCAGGCAGTGATGTGGCCCCAGGCGGTCCCAGGCCTCCCCACACCAAGGAAGAGCGAGCACAGTAATTTCGTTTTAATTCCCCACAGTTTAATTGTGCCTTAAGGCTTGGGAAGGACTCACCTACCAGCTGGAGGTCCCTTGAACGGGACAGCAGGGTGTTGCCCGCTCTGCTCTATGTGGCGTGCTGAGTCCAGGCCCACAGCGCCCAGGTCAGCTCCGAGGGCTCCGGTGCTGGTGTGACTTTCAAGGCAGGGGTAAAGCTCATCTTCACGAAAATTAGAGACGTGTCCAAATCCAAAGTGTTACTGGTCAGGCCACACTCCCAGGGACAGGGCTCTGGAGGCGTGGTCTTTGTGGGGCCTGGAGGCCTGGCTTTGGGGGCCACTCAGCTCCCACATTCCAGACAAGGGTCTCAAACCCCAGAGCCAGCGCTCACCCCAGAGGTAAGGGGACCGGACAGCCCTCCCTGGTGTGGCTTACGACAGCCCTGTTGGTCTCACCGGCAGGTTTCATACAAGAGGAAACTGAGTCACAGAGGACAGGACCCCAAAGCCAGGCTGGGCTGGTGAGTGCCTTGTGTGATAAGGAGACAAACCCCACCTCCCATCCGAGGAGACCTTGGACCCACAGCACCCAGGACCCGGATGTCTGCTCGTGGGCCCCTCCACCCTTCGCAGGCTCCGGGTATATCTGTGGTGGAGGTCTCCTCACCCCCAGTGCTCTGGCTGCAGGAGACGGAGGCCGCAGCCCCAGGGGTGGGAAGGCCTGGTCCAGCCCCCCTCCACTGCGTGACCCCGAGGAAACTTCTATTCCATGGGCCTCGCTGCTCTCACCTGTACAGGGTCACGGTGTGTGAGGGGCGGACAGGAAACATTGCAAGACAAACGCCCAGGTTTGTAAAGATGGAAGGCACATCTGCCCATGTGGGGTGTGGGGAATGGTTTTGCCTGGAGGCAGGAGAATGGGTGAAATGAACTTGAGGAGCACTCAGGCCCTCTGGGCATGTGTGGTAAGAGGAAGTTGGGGGGCTGAGAATACACGCACCCTGGCAGGCCAAGGGAGCAGGGGAGCAGTCCAGTCCCCACCTGCATGTGATCCAAGGCCCTGGACCCAAAGGTCCCCAATGGTCAGCACTGACTTCCAGGCCTCCCCACCTCACCTCAATGCTGAGAGCCCAGCCCACAATACAAGAGATGGCCAGAGGCAGGGTTGCAACCTCGAGGGTCCTGAGTCCTCAGAGTAGACACAGAGGCTCCGGCACACGCTCCCACGCACACGCATGAGCACACGCACCCACACCCCAGGTGCCCCAGCAAGAGCCACACAGCAGGGCCTGGCGTCTGGTTGAGGGACAGGATGGCCCTCTCAGCCTGAGGGGAGAGAGCCAGCCAAAAACAGACCCTCAGATGAGGGGAGAGAGCCAGCCAAAGACAGACACCAGAACCAGGAAGGAGAGAGGGCCAGGCAGGAGGCCAGAGCCAGGGAGGATGAGAGGACAGTGCTGGTGAGTCCACACCCAGCTGGGCATGGGGAGCAGGCCCCCACCTGCCCCCACAGCCTCCCCTCCAGGCTTCTGCGCCTGCTCTCACTCCACCTGGACCTTCAAATCACAGCTCAGGGGATGGCTCCTCCAGAAAGCCTTCCAGGCTGGCCCTACTTGGGCCCAGGGGCTTTCTGGAATCCTGGGGTTTGGGGCACCCAGGACCTTGCCAGCATCCCACTCAGAGGTCCAGGACCTTCTGCTGCTGACTGCAAGAGCTTCCCACCCCGCATCCCCAAGAGGCCTTCCGCCTGTGTCCAGGGTGGGCCAGGGGCAAAGACAGGCGCCCGATGGGTCCTGGGAAGATGTACTGACCTGGCCCAGAGAGGAGTCTGTCTGCCGGGGAATCTCACAAGGTCCACTAAGACCAGCAGCTCTTCCCTTCCCCCAAGATGGTCGACAGGAGGCAGCGAGCCAAGAACTGTCTTAAATAATCCGAGTAATAAAAATGGCCAATTAAGAGGGCGGAAGGTACTGTCCCCACTGCAGGGGCCTCTTTCCATCCAGCAGCAGACAGGCTGTGTGAGCTCGCATCCCGCAGTCAGGGCACGCGGGCAGAGATCGCTGAGCAAGCATCTTGGTGACAGCTGAGAGATGGCCCCCTCCTGCGTGGCCACGTGCAGGGGCTCCTGCCCAGGACAAAGCCCAATAGCCCGGTGAGAGCAGACTGCATACCCCCACTTCACAGATGTGAAAACAGAGGATCAGAGAGGGTGTGTAACGAGCGTGCCCCTCTCTGGGCACAGCATGCGATAAACATTGGAACTGGAGTCTGACTCCCTGGGTTCAAATCTCTGCTCGCCTCTTTCAAGCTCTCATGAGCACAGTTCCCTCAACTGTTTCTGTGGCTCAGTATCAGCACCTCTAAAATGGGCCAGATGGTCCCCACTCACAGGGCTGGCTCAGTGTGGGGTTCCATGAATTCAGTGTGTGTAAATTGCTCCGAATGGAGCCTGGCCAAGGGGGAATGCTAGAAATGCTTGTTTAACAAATTAATACTAACGAATGTTTATTGAGCGGGCGTGGTGGTGCACGCCTGTAATCCCAGCGACTCGGGAGGCTGAGGCAGGAGGACTCTGAATTCAAAGCCAGCCTCAGTAATGGCGAGGCGCTAAGCAACTCAGTTTTATGTCTCTACATAAAACACAAAACAGGGCTGGGGATGTGGCTCAGTGGTCGAGTGCCCCTGAGTTCAATCCCTGGTACCCAAAAAACAGAACAAAAAATGTTTATCGGGCTCTTGGTATGCATAGGCAGTATTTGAGCAGGTACTTGACATGTGGTACTGCCACAGGGTGTGACACATTTCCCTCCGTCCCCAGACTCTGAGCTCTGGAGAGCAGGGGCTGTGTCCACTTCCCCTGGTGCCCAGCACGGGGCCTGGAGCAGTGGGTGACCAGCTGCTGTCTTCTCAGCAACCATACCCGGAAGTCTCATCTTCCCCAATCAGAGGCATGAAATGACGGTGACAGGTTCCCTGCGCCCTGGTAAAGTTCACAGCAACGATCAAAAGCAAAAGTTGGGAGTCCCCAGCCCAGGGCGGAGGCCAGCCTCCATCCTGCCCCAGAATGCCCAGTGCTCCCTCCTTAACTGCTTGTTATCAGTTAAGAACCTCGGGTCACTGCTCTAGGGACACCTTGGGGCTAGGCAGGACAAAAGGAGGATAGAGAGAGCCCAAGAGTCACAGCCGGCCCTGCTCGGCCAGCCCTGCTCTGCTGTGGACTTGGATGAAGCTACTTCCCCCTGAGCCTGGCTTCCATCCTGCCTGCAGCCCAGGGCTTCTGTGAAACCCTGTGGGAAGCATCAGGCAGGTGTGCGTCCCATTCCCTGAGCATTCCCCACCAGCCACACCTGCCCAGCTGCGCCTCGCTCCCCTCCCGTGACCAAGCCGCTCCCCCAACACTGGCAGCCCTATTAGGATCCCCTCCAGAGAGCAGAGGCGGGTGATCGGGCCTGGGCCTGCTACAGCGGCTCAGGAGCCTCCGCTGCCTGCCGCTGCCAGGGATTCACTTGCTCCTCAAGAAATAATTACTGTACAGCAATAGCAGGAAGTGTTCCCAGCGCAGCCACCACCTCCTGTTCCGCCACCCACCGTGGCAATATTGTGACAGGTGTTGGAGAGACCTCGCTTCTGGGGTCCACTTTTACTAGCATGGGACAAGACAGCCATCCAGGAAGGGCACTGAGCTTGGGGTCTGGAGCTCCAGACAGGACTCCCTGTGAGACGCAGGGCAGATGTCTTCACCTCTCTGAACCTCTCCTTTGTAAGACGAGCATGGTCAATTCCTTCCTCTGGAGACTGCTCTGCTGATTATCACTTATTTACAGAAGCTTCACAGAGCCTTGCACTAGTAGGTGCTCAATAAACGGCAGCTGCCAAGTCAAACTGATTTATTTTTAAATCCTTTCCCAAGATGTTTTCATACCACATGACTGCAGCTGATTTTTACACCAGCCCGGGAAGCAGAACTCATAAGAAACCTCACCCCATTTTATAGGGGGATAAACTTGGGTGTGAGAAATTAAATGGCACATTCAAGATCCAGCAAAGTCACAGAAAGGACACAGTCTTCCCGGGGCACTGGGCAAGCCCACCTTCCCATTGTGCCATCCCTGGGAGGGCAAGGCAAAGCTCCAGCCACACCACAAGCAAGGGTGGACGGGATCTGGATTCCAACAGCCCCGAGCCACCACCCAGGGGCTCAGCCAGGCTGCAGCCCTCAAAAGAAGCTCCTGCCAGGTTATTACTGGGTGACAGCTACCTTCTCTTGAATCAGGGACTAGAGTTAGAAACCACATCCTGCCAGGAAGCCAGGAACCCTTTCCCCAGCACGGGTGGGAGCTTCAGAGCCCCATCTGGCCAGGGCCCCCCAGCACCCACAGGCTGGCAAGACCCAGAGGCTGCACAACCCACAAAGGCTGTGGGCAGAGGATGCATGAACCCCCACACCCCAACTTCCAGCCAAGTGCCCCCTCAAGAGCTGGCACAGCTCCCTCTCCGCCCTGTGATAGCTTCCCTTTTGGAACTTTACCATGGACACACAAAACGTGCTGCAGCTCTGTGGGCCCTCTGACTCTTCCCACAACATCCGACCACAGGACTTAGTACCCCATTTTACAGATATGGAAACTGAGACCCAGAGAGGCAAAGCACCCAGCCCAAGCTCATGCAGGCTTTCACCCCTGTTCTGGGCCCAAACACCAGGCACCAGGCATTGGGCGTTTGTTCAAATTCACAGAGATAATGCACTGGAACTAAATCCCCGGTCTGTGGACCCTTCCCTCCAAGCACAGCTGGATCCCTGGATGCCGGGTCTATGTCATCTCTTATGCCCCCAGTTCCCCGGTGCCGGTGCCGACCAGCCCGCATCAGCCACACTCTGCTGACAAACATTTACTCAGCCTGGCCGGCCTGGCCAGGCTCTGTGAAGAAGAAAGCCCAGGAGCCGGCTCTCGCCGCACTCATGGCCCGGTGGACACATCCCAGCTGCTAGGATTTAGGCTGTAGGGGCTGCAGCACAGGAAGAGGTGGGCACTTGGGGACCCCGAGAGAAGAAGTCAGGGAAGAGCCGCACAGTCCTCGGCCTGAGCACAGGGACAGTGGGGCTTCCCGGCCTGTCCCAGGCCTTCCACCATCTGTGACATGGAAAATAAACGAAATGGCCAGCCTGGTTTTGTTTGCCCGCTGCATTCAAAACCCAAGACTGCAAGCGCAAAGCGCACGCCCCGTGTCACTGACACTCAAAGGGCTTCAATCGATCCTCCTGGAAGTCGATGCGTCTGCTTGCAGCCAAGGGCGTGCTCCGACTCTGCCTACCCTTCTGTGTCCTTCAAATCCCCACACGTGGGGACTCGGGCCATGGACCCAGAAGAGCCTGCGGGGAGGGTGCGTGTGCACGTGAGCGTGCTGCATGTGAGGGCCCGCGACGGTGCCCACGTGTGGAGGGAGGGGCGGCGGCGCATCCGGTGGGCCAGGCAAAGCCCCGCCCGCATTCCTCCCAGAAGGAATCTCCAGTGTCAGCTGTCGCCCCGCTTCCTCTGCTTTTCTGGGACCTCGGTCCCACCCCTCCCTCTAGCTCAAGGCTCTGAGAATCCTTCCCAAATTTGTCCCCAGAGAGAAGAACAGCAGCCCTGCCAAGAGACTCAGGAATACAGTTCTCCAGTGAACGAGGGCCTAGATGGAGGGGTTTGCGTGTGTGTTTTTGAAAGGCGGTTGGGAGAAAGGGCTGAAGGAGGCAGAGATTTCCGGAGGCACAAATCAAGTGCTCGGAGCAGGCCCAAGGCCCTCCTGAGAGGCAGGACAAAGAGGCAGCCCTTCTCCCTCCGCCCCCAGCACCACTTCTGGCGCCTTCACCTCTGGCACCTTCCATGGGACAGAGTGCAGCGACTGTCCTGAGATGGATTTGTTGGGCAGTCCGGGGCTGTGTCCAGAAAGTCTCATAAATTAAGGGAAGAGACTTTGCCAAAGGGAGAAGGGTAGGCTAGCGAGGAGGGCACATCGGGAGCCACCCAGGCCTGGGTCCCTATGCAGGAGCTCATTTATTCCTTCCCACCCCCTGGGGGAGCAACATCAGAATCCCTCTGGACAGAGAAGAAGTACGGGCTCAGAGGGGCCAAGCAACTCGCCCATAGCCACACAGGTCGTGACACAGCAGGGATTCCAACTGTTTTGCACCACCCCAAGCCGCCTCCCAGGGAAGTCAAAATAATGAATTCATGCCAGGCATTGTGGTGCACGCCTATAATCCCAGGGGCTTGGGAGGCTGAGGCAGGAAGATAGCAAGTTCAAAGCCAGCCTCAGCAAAAGCCAGGCACTAAACAACTCAGTGAAACCCTGTCTCTAAATAAAAAAATACAAAATAGGGCTGGGGATGTGGCTCAGTGGTCAAGCGCCCCTGAGATCGATCCTTGATACCAAAAAAAAAAAAAAAGAAGAAGAAAGAATGAATGAATTCATAACACTGGGAGCTTCAGAAATAAGAAAAAGCGTCAACAGAAGTGGCACAGAACGAAGCTTTCTGGAGCAGTCTTTGGGCCCCAGGTATTCAGGGGCCAGCACTCACCTGCTGGAGAGCCTCCCTGGGCATGACGGGAAAAGGCAGGGGTGCTCCCGCTGCCCCACTCCCCGTCCATTTTGGAGACCTCCATTCTGGCTGACAGCCCAGCCCCTTCTGGCTCACGGTCAGAAATAGCTGTGACAAAAGTTCCTCCCATCCCAGAAAGGAGCTTTTTAAAAAATGCTTAAAACAGACACAGGAGAAAGTAAAGAGACCTTTTCTAAGCCCCGACTGCAGCAGACGAGGAGAGCATCGTATCAGAGCAGGGAACGCGGCTCAGAGGGGCAGGCAGAAGCTGCCCTGCGTGGCTCTGGGGGTCCTGCTGGGCCCTGGCTGCCCCCTCTCTAAAGTGAAAATCCACAGTGGGCCCAGCGCAGCCCAGACAGAAACTTCTCAGAAAATCGTTGGCGAGTCGGACTAAAACGGAGCTGCAGGGGTTGACATGAGTCCATTCCAGCTATGCAACCTCTCACTGTCCCCAGAATCGCCCGGGCACCCTGCTATGGATCCCACCAGCTCAAATGATCACAGTGGCCTCTCTTGACTCTCAAGTGACCCTCCAATTCACCCTAGGCCCCAAGGGAAAACCAATCTAGCCAAGAGCACACACCTTCCTCATGTACCTGCTTGAGAAGTAACGAGGCCAGCCACTCCAAATCACACTGGGCCAGAAGTCCAGGAGGGCTGCAGGAGTACCAGACCCCTGAAAAAGTCCCTGTGTCCAGCAGGCAGCCAGGCCAACGCAATAGCACTGGGCAACTTCCCCACCACCAGGCTCTAGGAAGAACCTTTTCTTAATAGCCTCAAAGAGTCCCTGCTTCCAGAGCCAATGAAGAGAGAGGAAACCGTTTAGACAGGTCAGCCTGGTAATGGGCTAGGCAGCACTACCTATGCCCCAAGGCTGGACCCTAGCCACCCAAGGCAGAGGCAAGAGGGCCAGGGATGCCCAGAACAAAGAAGGACCACAGCGAGCACACGTCAGGAAGATCAGGCAGAAAGATCAGCCATAACCTATATGTTGAGTCACAGACCTGAACTACACAGTGAGCTGAAGGGATTTCCTAAAAGAACCCCTTCATGTCAAGGTAGAGGACCTGAGGTCCAGACAGGGCAGCAGTTGACCCAAGGTCACATAGTGCACAGTGGCAGAAAGGACCTGGAGTCCAGGTCTTCTGAATACCAACTGAGAGAATTCTCCTCCTGTTTAAAGTTCAGATAAGTTCAGCAGGAATCTCCCAGGGAAAAGCCCCCAACTTGCAAACTCAGAGCAGGATATTTTAGTGACACTGGGTGGTGACAAAGGAGAGTGTTTGTTTTGGTTTCCAAATCAACGCTTGACAACCTTGTGCACTCCACAGTCTCAGTGACCACATTTCCCACGTGGTAAATGGCTGGTTGGGCCGAGGGGAAACCAAAGAGATGGTGAGCAGGGCCAGGGCGGGGCACCCCGGCCAGAAGCTCTGGTCTGGATCGATGTTTCCAAAACACGGTCAAGCGCCACTGGTGGTGCGTGACAGAGTATCAGGTGGTGACTCTTCAAATTTAAAATACAGTGAATGTGCAGGTGAATGCATAAATAGTGTGGCCCATGCAGACAGCAGAACACTGCTCAGCAATAAAAAGGCATATCCTATCGACACGTTCTAGGCCACAGATGAACCTCAGAAACGTTAAGTGAAAGAAGCCAGACACGAAAGACAACAGAGCACGTGAAGCCACTGATGTGAAATGTCCAGAAAAGACAAATCTACACACACAGAGCAGGTTCTTGATTGTCTGCACGGGGCAGGAATGGCAACTCTCTCCACATGGGCATGAAGGATGTTTGGGGGATCAAGAATTCTAAATCTGGACTGTGCAGATGGTTGCACAATTCTGGACATTTTTTTGAAGTTATTGGTACACTTCAAATGGATGGCTTTCATGATAGGCAAATTAGACCTCAATAAAGCTGTTCAACTATTTCACGTAAGTAACAGTGCAGGTGTCATACGTGGATAGGGCCACAAATCATGGACGTGGGACCCCAAAAGCTTTCAGATTGAAGAACACTGAGCTGCATACCCCAGGTGACTCTTTGGGGCCTAGTGGGGAGGCCCCTGAGGGTGTGGGTTCCTTTAGGTGACCACAGGCTATCCTGGGACATGTCATTTCCTAGGCTTCCTCCACTGGTCACCACTCAGAGGTCCGTGCTAGATTTCCTGGGAGGAGCGGAAGTCTTCATGGCCAACTCTCCAGGTAAACCCTGGTCTTATCTCCCAGACCATGTCTTCTCTTGTGAGTGGGGGGATCAGGTAGGCTAGGAGCTCAGACTCAGACTTGTATATTGTCATAGGTGGGAAAACCCTTGAAATCATGTAGCCCAGTGATTTTTAAACTTTTATATTTTTAAAGTTGGTCATATATCCACCCTCCTCCCAAAGAACACGCTTATGAGAAACCTCAATATATCAACAAATAAAAACAGAATGTTACATGTATGAATTTCTATTGTCAGTTCAAGTACCTAAGAGTCACCTATTTTAAATTCAATCAGTCAGTGTAACTGATGAGACTATTCTGATGCATTAACATTGAGGATGGGGATTAGGGATGACAGTGCCACCTCCAGTTGAATTCCATCTCCAGTTTGGGGTGCAGAGCAGGAAATAAATCCAGAGGCACACAAGTAAGTAGCTGTGATGGGGAATCATTTTCAGCAGTTTGCATGGGAATCTCGAAACACTCTCAGACTAACAAAGATGGGGAAAGAGGGGCCTTGAGCTCAATTGTTAACAAGTTAGCACTTAGTGGAATCCAGCAAGTCAACACCAAGAACTTACAAGAAGGAACATTTTTGTGACTGTATTAACATTGTAACGCTTTTTTAAAATCATTTTTATGAAGTATTCAGAAATCTAGGATTGCAAGGAGCACAGTTCCAGCCCAACCCCCTTCTTTACAGATAGGGAAACTGAGGCCCAGGCAAGGGGGTTTGCTTGCTTTGGGAAAATCCAATGTGAGGCCTGAATCGACTTCAGAAAAGATGGGTCTTTCCAATGCACAAAATTATGGAGGTTGGGAAGGTATGCATGCACCCCAGAAAGGCGGAGAGAAGGACACCTACACCCTACCTGCCCCAGGAGCACTGGCTCATTCCAGCCAGAGCCAAAGGCTGACGTCACACCCTACGCCCAGGATGCAACTTGAACAGATCATTGCTCAATGCCAACCCATCTCCCTCCAAGACCGAGCACAGTCTCTCCACCTCCTAGTAGCCAGGTCTGAAGAGCACACACACCATTAAACAAACACAAGGCAAGCCTGTGGAATGCTGGTGACGACATGGTCAACAGCGGCAGACAGGAGGGCCGGGCCCATCCCTCCCTGAGTTTCACCATCGAAAGCATCTTCCTCTGACCCGCCCAGAGAGGGCTGATCACCAGGGGCAGAGGGGTGGCCTCCTTATAACAGCATCAGGCCATTCTCAAGTCCTCCAGACAGAAAGGTACCCCAGAAGGAAGCTCATCACCCTGCACCAGTCATTTCTGCTCCGGTTGGCTTGACAAATGTCTATCATCATTAATGACATCTACCTGGTTACCTTTTTTTGAATTACTGAGGATTAAACCCAGGGCCTTGCACATTTTAGGCAAGCACTGTACCACTGAGCTACACCCCCAGCTCTTTATTTTGAGGGCCTCACTAAGTTTCCCAGACCTGCCTTAAACTTGCAATCCTCCTGCCTCAGCAGCCTGAGTAGATGGGATTACAGGAGTGCGCCACCATACCCGGCTACTTGATTACTTTATACCTTGCAAAAAAAAAAAAAAACTAGCAGCATCCTACTCTCCCCTCGAGCACTGTGGTGTATTTCACTATTCCCATTTCTCTGATGAGCACATAGGCCTGCCAGGGATTTTAAATCTCTCTGGCAAGTGATGGAGCTGGCGTTAGAATACTTCCCAGGAGCAAGCCTGCTCAGTGGGAGAAGAAGGAAGGAGAGTTTGTCCAGCTCCCTCAGCAGACTTTAAGGGAAGAACGAAAAGTCCTTCTGGATTCCAAGCCATAACTCCTAGTGCAGAGCTGCCCATGCCTGAGACAGCAGCCCAGGGCAAGAGGCCCCTCCACCATCCAGGCCTGAGATGCTGCAGATAGACCCCACTCATCAGAAAGCTAAGCAGCTACTTATTGTCAATCAGGGACAGGCAGGAAGCAATGTCAGTTTTCTAGCCAGGGAATCTGGGCTAGGCAGGAACACACTAGCCAGTCCTGCAAGCAGTGTGTCCCTCACCTCTAGCCAGAGTCTGGGTCCATCTAACGTCCAGTCTTCCAACCCAAGGTTATCTCCCGGTGAGTACCTTAGGATTGAGTTCACTGGGGCTCAATAAACTATGAGACTTGGGAAATGTGGAGAAGAGAAGACATTTTTTAAAGCGTGTGGCCAGTATGATGTAGTTCTCCAGCCCAGGGGGCGGGACCTTACCGAACTGGAACAAGACAAGGGGTAGGGACAGAACCTTCCATTCTCACACACACGATCTCATTAAGTTCAGAAAACATAAAGGCTGTGGGGTAGTTAAGAGATTTTTCTTTTCACCCATTGAGGGAGGCAAGCCTACCTCCCACATCCTTGGGGAAATACCTAGGCTGGGAGACGGACCAGCCCGGCACAAAGTCACTGGATCAAGTCCTGACTTATTAGCCCAATCGCCTGGATCAAGTCACTTGGCATCTCTGCACCTCGGTTTCCTCATCTGCAAAGTGGGGATTATGCTACCTCACAGTCTGCACTGCCGCGAAGACAAAAATGAGGTCACACATAACATCGCTGACTGTTAGGTCCCATAGAAAACAATGTGCCGGCGCCGAAGTATACCCAACCATAGTCAGCGCCGCCCCCACTCTTGGATCTAGATAACAGTCTTCCCAGCGCTTGTAGAGCGCTCTGCAAACACAGCTTAGAGCCCACCTGCCAGGACCAGCTGCCCGCCCTGCCCTCCTGCGCACACATTCCGCGGCTGCCTGGACCTGGACGCCCCCTCCCAGGGACAGGCGGGGGAGGGGCGGTCCGACTCACCTCCGCTTGTACTCGTCGCGCTCGCGCTTCACCTTGGCCAGTACATTGTAGAGCGCGCGGATCTCCGGCGTGATGGTGTCAATCTGCACGCCCACACCGTCGGGGTGCACCCAGGACACGCCGGGGCCCTGAACCGTCTCCACGCCGCCGCCGCCGGTGCGCCGCACCTGCGTGTAGCTCCAAATGGTCCCGGGCAGGCGGCCGTAGTGTTGCGGGTGCGAGCCGCCGCCGGGGGGCAGGCAGCCCAGGGCCACGGCGTTGGCGTTGGCGTTGGCGCCGGCCACCGGGCCGCTGCCGTGCCCGCCGCCAGGCACTGGTGGCCGCAGCAGCTCAGGCCCGGTCTGCACCGCCTGCTCGCGAGAGAAGGTCTTGTAGCGCAGCCGCCGCTCTCGCTCGCTCTGCTGCTGCTCCAGCTGCTTCTCCAGCAGCCGGTTGCGCCGCTCCAGCTCGTGCACCTTGGCCAGGAAGCAGCGGAAGCGCACGTTGAGCCCCTTCAGGAGGTGGATGTTGGAGCCCAGGTCGTCTCGCAGCGCTGCCGTCACCGGCGACGGCCCTGGCCCGGCCCCGCCGCCACCGCCACCGCCGCCGGGGCAGCCGCCGCCGCCGCCCGGCGGGCAGCCGAAGGCCAAGGCCATCTCCCCGAACAGCAGCGAGTTCACCATGCGCCGGCTGCGCGGCTCGGGGCCCCGGACCCGCGGCTCCAGGTGAGGCTCCAGCTCCGGGCAGGGTTCCCGGCGCGGCCGGGCCAGGGCGGGCGCGGGCTCCAGCGCGGCCGGCCGGGCGGTTCCAGATGCGCGCCAGATGCGGCCTCCGCAGCGACGGCCGGCTAGACTGCCCCCGGATGTGGGCGCCGAGGGGAAGGATGGGACGTGGCCGCTCCTCGGGCCGCGGTGCAGGCCGCGGTGACTGCGCGAGGCTGGCGAGGGTCGCAGGTCCCGCCGCCCGGGCTGTCAGAGACGCTGTGAAGGGGCCGCGGCAGGCGCACGCAGAGGACTCCCGGCCGGCACTACCCGCTCTGCGGCGGCCCCTCCCACTGCAGACACTGGCCCCGCCCCCAGCCTGGCCCCGCCCATCCCTCCTCCCTCTGCGGCGTTCCCCTAGCAGAAGCTCCGCCCCCGAGGCCCGCAGGCAGGGCCACGCCCACAGGCCGGAGGCTCCTCCCAGCCCCCCGGCTCAGCGGCTTTCTTGGCGCAGTGCACCGACTGCCGCAGCTCTGACTCCGCCCAGCTCCCCGGCTGGGCCACGCCCTCCCCTGCGTCCGGCCCAGCGGTCCCGCACAGCTCGGGTACTCTGCCCGCGAGCGCCGACCGCAGACCTGCGCCGGAGACCGGGTTAGCTGGAACGGCCGCAGAGCCAGCCCGGCTTCTTAAAGGGGCCGGCGGTCTCGGCATCGCCCGCTGCCCTCGTTAGGGACGTCCTGCCCCCACCTCGTCCGCTGGGGAGGCCCCATTCTTCTGTCCTCTCTCACCCCCAATTTCCCTACCCCAAATTCCACCGCGGCCTGGAAGGGCTGAGGGACCACAGCATCCGAAGGTACATCGGCACCCACCCCCACTGCAGCTTGGGACGGCCTAGATCGCCCTTCCCGACTTAAGGCAGCGCTTCCGCCCGCCCGCACGTCCCCACGCGGCGGCTCCCCGCTCCTAGGCTGCTGGGCTGCTAGCCGCGGGCCTCGTAGTCCCGAGATCTGCCTGGACACTGCGAGCCCGCTAGTACTCGGGCTACTACTCACAAAAGCTCCAGGCCGCCAGGGGCGCCGGGAAAAGTAAAGCAAGGAGCCTTGGAATAACACCCGCAACCGCGCCTGGGCCTCCTGGCCTCCGCTGAGCTGTCGACCACCTCCCCGCCACCGCGCAGTTGAGCCCAGAGCTAGGGATCTGTTCCATCCCACCGCTCTAGCTGCAGCATCAGGCCGGAACCAGTGAGGAGGACGCCTTCATTCGTTTCTTCAAAGGCTTTCACACCTACCACCCTAAAGGCCAAGTTTTCCAGTGTCTGGTGTCTCCTGGACCAATCTGCCAACATTAGTGTATGTCAGGTGTCATACTCGGTTATTGTGCCCATTTATAGACAGGGTCATTTGAGACCTGAGAAACCCCAAAGATCCCAAAACACAGACTCTAACCCCACCACCCCATTGCTGGCCTTTTGTTAATTTCTGCATTCCATCCTCACCACAACTTCAAAGGAAGGCCTCTGAGTACCTATGGCTTGCAGCAGATACGTGTCACCTTCCAGATTCTTCTGGCAATATTTTTTGCATTGCCATTTAATTTTTGTCTTGTTATTAACTTGTGTTTGTCTTGTCTCTTTAGGTGTAAGCTTGAGGGCAGTTACCCTGTCTTATAGAGACAATGTCTCATTGTTCTGGGTGACAGAAGAGACACAAAGGAGACACAAGCTTGCTCCTGGTGACATTGTGGCTGCCACATTAGTCTCTGTGTTTTTTATTTGGAGCAAACCTGCCACATATTTCCCTCCCTTGACCCCAGCTTCTTGCTCCCTGCTTAAATGGACTCATCTTTGAGCCCAGAAACTCAACAGTCTGAAAACCTTTCTCTCCTTAACTCCACCCAGTCAGATCACTCTTCTTTACTCCTGGTTCTCTCATCTCTTGGTGATTTTCTTGTTTATTTAACCTAAACAATCAAAAGCCCTTTGCCAGGAAGCAGGGGTTCTTGGACCCCCAAGGGGACTGAGGATAGAATTCTGAACAGCCCATGACATTGGAATGGACAATCTTTATGTTCACTAATCTCTAAATGGTACTTAGCATTGCCTTTGGTTATGAATAGGTATCAAGTAGAAGCCTTGGGATTTTGTCACTAATAGAAACCACTGATTTTTTTCACATCATACCATAGTTATCGTAGGTATATTGAGATACTGTATAAGCTACTCAACTCTGAAAATCATATAGACCCACCACTAGATCTTATTATTTAATGTATTAATAAAGAAGAACATTTTACTGTCACAAATTTGCTTTTTCAATACTGTGATTCTGTATTTTAATTAAATTGTTTTAATTGCAAGCGCTAAAAAATGCATCTCAAGTATTTTTAAAAACTACTCTGAGAAGGGTCCATAGGTGCCCAAGGGACCCGTGGAACAGAAAGGGTTAAGAAACCACACCTGAGGAGTGGCTTCCTAGAGCCTCTTGCAGGAAGGATCTGTCCTGCCAACAGTTACCCTAGAATTAGGGTGTGAGATCCTCTTGAAAGGAGGAGAACACAGCCCTGTCTTGGGCACTGTAAAGTTCAGCCATTCCATGCTTGTTTCTGGGCACCTGCTTGGGCACTGATCCTACACTGAAAGCTGAGGCAGGAGCTTCCAGACAGCCAGGGCAGCTGCTGGAGACAGCAGAGACCATCCTGAGGTGTGAGCAGGGTGCAGAGGAGGGAAGCTGAACTTGGGGGAGATGGCTGAGCAGAGGCCAGATCTGAAGGAGTCCCAGGAGTGGTTCTTGAACTGGAAGCTTGAAGCTGAGCCATAAGAACATGTTGCACACAAATGAGATGGCTGGGAAATAGTTTCAGGGCCACCAAGGAGAAAGGTGAGATGCTGCATGTCTTGCTGTATGGATAAGGTGAGGGGCAGGTATACCTAATAAATGGCCTTCCAGGGATTACCATGTCAATTTCCCTGAGACCAAAGTTGTCTCCCTTGATGCTGGACTTCTATTGCCAAAACCCAGAAGGTCTGGAGCAAACCAGAATGAGTCGTTTCCTTTACTTGCAGCCGATATGTATCTGGAGTCTTTTGAGGCTAGAAGTCCTGGCTTTCAATGTCAGCAATGGTTAATAAATGATAACCATCATCATAGTCTTTTTATCCCCCCCACCCTTAAGCAAACAAGGAAGTCTATAACTCTGTAAAGAAGCAGGGGATAAAAGCTCGTCCCCAGTCCTGTGCCCAATAGCCCTCTCTGGTGCCAGAGTTCAGTCCTGCGGCCAGGGAGAACGCATGGCTCGCTCTCCCCCCGTGTCCTCTCTCCCCAACCCCAGGCTAGAACATTTCTAGAACATTCCCATCAGGTTTCTTCATGAGAAATGAAAGAGAGCAGTAAAACAAGATGGTACAGAGGAAAGGGAGTGGCCCAAGTCTTCATGATGCTGCAGGTAAAAAGTAATCCTTTAAGTAGCACAAGCAAATTCTTAAGATGTCCCATCTCTCCTCCCCAGAAAAACAATCATGACAGCAGCAGCCAAAGAGAAAAAAAAAAACAAAACTTCTTGGCAAAAAAGGCAACTCTTGCTCATTCCAGCATCAGGTATCAGCCGCAGCCGTGAGCCTGGTCGTCACTGGCAGCCCTGGGCTTACAAGCGGCTTAAGCTGCCTCTTGGTTCAACAATTCTCCTAGGTAAGCTGGCCTTCCTCAGAAAGGGTGCGGATTTCACCAGTCAGGCGCCAGAGTGTCCCGCTGGCCACCCTGACGGTACAGATCCTGGTCAGCTGCCTTCAGGGAGACCTGTTTGCTTCCAGCACTTTCTCCAGGGCTTCCCATGGCTGGCCTGTGGGGCTCCGGGGATTCTATAGCAGCATGTGTGGCGGGGAGCAAGGGGTCCAGAGTCAGGCTCTGTCCATGATTAACCTGGTGACCTTGGGCAAGCTACTCAACCTCCGTGCCTCGGTTTCCCCTTCTGAAAAATGGGATGGTCGTGGCTCACAGGGTGGCTGTGAGCCTGAACAAGCCCACACATGGAGTGCTAGCTACCATGGCCGAACGCCTCGGACCCCGCCTGTGCGCCAGGCTGTCAGGGGCGGGGCTGTGAGCTGCAAGTGCCAGGCAATCAGAGGTTCGCAACCTGCACACCCCAAGGTCGGCTGAGCAGGCTCACTCTGGGGGGGCCGTGGCGGGGAGGGCCTTGCTCTCTGGCCACATCCTGGATAGAACAGGTATCTGTTAAGCATCTCCTTTAACCCAACCTCCTCACTAAAACCCCATGTGTTCAAGAACTTCTTAGATGGGGAAACAGCTCACAGGGAAGAAGGGCTCGCCCAAGAACACGGTCCATGGCACAACTAAGCTTTGAACCCAGTGCTGACCTCCCAGCCAGTCCCTCTCTTTCCAGTTGTAGCCCCTGCCGGGACACCTCAAAGGGGGACCACAGGTGTGAGCTGTTGAAGTGACTTCTGCCAACCTCTTCTACGGTGTGCGTGGAAACCTCCAAATGAGAGCAAGAGGCACAGAGAGCACAAGGGACAGGGACATGGTCAGTGAGGCAGAGCCAAGCGGAGGAGTATCACCTGCACTCTCACCTCTGAGTCTCTCCACGCGCTGGCTCCTCCAGGACACGCCCTGCACTGGCTGGCTGGCTCTTACTGACCTGAGCATTTCTTGTTATGTAAGGTTTTTGTGGCTCTGGATAGAGGCACAGCCACTTTCCATGGGTGCTCAGCTCTAGGACCCCCCCCCCAGGTTCTCAGCAGGTTGCTTCCCATACCCCGGGGGGCTCCCTCCACTCCTTCCAGTTGCAGCCTTCCAGAGGAGTGTGGGCTTTTCTTGTCTATGTTTGAACGTAAGCACCTGCTCCTGTCAGGCACGGTTCTAGGGATGGACACTGTGTGGGTTGGGCCTTAGCAGATACTGTCCAGCAGTTTTCCAGGCCAGGGTTCTGCTGCTCTGTGTCCTAGCTGGTGCTTAGCACTGACCATCCCTTGCTTTTAGACCTTCTGGTGAGCATGAGGCTAGCACTTCCTCCCAGTCTCCCCTAGTACAACCTTCATCTCTCCGTGGTGTACCACCAGCTCCCCAAATCCCCATCTCTCAAAGGGAGGCTCCTTGAGAGAGGAGAGGACACGTCCATCTGACCTGCAACTCTCTTGGGAAGGAGAAGCCAGCCCGCCCAGCCACAGGCCGCTCCTCTTCCTCCAAACTCTTCCCAGTATAGTCAGAAGTCCCATCTGGAAGACACAGGTCCCTCTCTTTGATGTGCCCTAATTCATTTGAAGCCCAATGTTTAACAAGATGGCACTTTACTGGGTGTGAGGTACTGGGGCTCCCTGAGCCTCCATTTGCCCATCTATAAATCAGGAATGATACCTCTGCCTCATAGGGCTGTGGAGAGGGTTCAGTGAAATGCTGTCTATTATGTCATTGGAACGATGCCTAGTAGAGGGTAAGTACTAGATCAGGGTGGCTCGCTGGGGTCACTCCAAAGCCCGCAGCCCTCTCTCAGTGGAGATGGCCTCTTCTGCCTCCTTTTTATCATCATCTGAAAGCTCGTAAAGTGCCAGGTGGGACCTCTGCCCAGACAGATGGATCCTTGACCTCAGGAAAAAATGCGATGAGCATCTTCCCTCTGCCGCCTCCACCCTCACCTTGGCCAGGTAGCATGGATCCCATCAGCAGTGGGGGTGGAGCACTTAGCTCACAGGGACTGCCTGCCCCACAGGCGTCTCCTCATCCTCTCCTCATCCATCTGAAAGACCACCACTCTCACTTTACAGATGGAGACATGGAAGCTGGGAGGGGAGAAGCCAGGGGCACCAAGGACCTGGAGATCAGAGGTGCAAACTCTCGAGCCAGGTCCAGTGCGGCTGCAGTGCTCTGCCTGCCCCAGGCTGGAGGAGGACGCTACAGCTGAGCAGGGGACAGGGTTGAGTGGGTTGTTGCCAGGGTGACCCTGGGAGTTTCAGAAACTACTGGATGGGATGGCAGCATCCTGACTCTGCCGGGACCCCTCCTGTCTTCTGAACAAACTAGTTTGCTCCCATTAGAAAGTAAGCTGTTGACAGCCCCGCTGACCTCCCCTCCAGCTTCCAGTCTGCAGCTGGCTTTCTTGTGTCAGGGAAAAGCTCTCAGAAGAAAGCAGGGCAGGTCCTCTGGCCTCACGGTCCAATTCCTGCTGAAACAAATGTCCCAGCAACAAGTACACCTCCCGGGAGGGGACTGCAAGAGGAGGGTGAGTCAAAGGCCCTCTTCCTGGAGGACTGGCCTTTTCCAGGCCCGGGAAGGGAAGGAATGTGTCTGAGCTCATCCGGGCCCCGCTGACAGAAATGTCTCCCTCATTGTCCCTAATGCGACTTGGAAGTTACTCACCACTCCGAGCCGCCTTGTCAGCCTGGCAACTTAGCCGGTGGCTATTTCATAACCACGGTGGACTCAGAGGCTTTCTTGGTCTACACTGCCCTGCAACTGTCAGTCCAACTCAAAACAGATTACAGGAATCATTAAGTGTCCAGCAACAGGTGACTGACTAAATAAATCTTGGCACATCCCTAAGATAAAATCCTCAGGGCCGTCCACAGGATAGAATTCATCTATATTTATTGGCATAGAAAGAGAAACTGCTTATGGCTAAAGTAAAAAGTACAGAACAGAAATGGAAGCCTGGGGTAGCTGGGTGGTAGAGCACCTGTCAAGTGTGCCCAGGGCACTGGGTCCCACCCCCCAGCACCACCAAAAACAAAACAAAACAAAAAAACACAGAATGACCCATTTTATAAAGTATGTTTGTTTTGCTGGGTGCAATGGCTCACACCTGTAATACTAGCAACTAGGGAGGCTGAGGTAGGAGGATCGAAAGTTCAAGGCCAGTCTCAGCAACTTAGAAAGGCCCTAAGCAACTTAGTGAGCCCTTCTTTCAAATTAAAATATCAAAGGGCTGGGGATGTAGCTCAGTGTTAAACCACTCCTAGGTTCAGTTCCTGGTACCAAAAAAAAAAAAAGGGAGGTGTATGTTTGTTGTATAAATGTGAGGTTATCTGTGTGTATACATAGAAAAAATCTAGAAGGACATCCCAAAGGCCAGCAGATGATTTTTACTTTTTGAAACCCCTTTATGTGTTTTTTGAATTAATAACAATATTGGAAAATGAAAAAGCTCTTTCTAGTTCAAGAAAAAAACACACGTATTAGCTATGAATGCATAAAAGGCACCGGATCAAGTGGGAGGTCTAGAGATGGCTTGGGGCCCTTGATTCAAGAAAGTCCAGACCCAGGCACAGAAATATCTAGGACTCCGTGCACACCTGATAAGCGAACTGAGAGGCACAAAGTGTCAGGAGAGCACAAAACAAGTGTGTCTTTAGGGATAAGGGAGCACAGGTGACCTGAGCACCCGCCCTGGGCCCCAGGCTCTGAGCACCTTCTCTTCTGAGGCTCCCCACAGCCCTTGAGAGCAGCACGAAGTCCTGCATTGTGCTCAGCAGGGAAGCCAGACGCACACCTCCACAACCTCCCCAGGGCCTCCACGCAGTCACAGTGGACAGGGGACTGAAACTTCTTTCTCTGGAACCTCTGTTGTCTCTCCTGCCCCCATCACTCCCACCATCTGTGGGGAGTGTTGGGGACAAAGCAACTTTGTCATCAAAGGTCATGTGATCTTGCTTCATGGGCAGACTCAGCAGCAGGAGAGGCACCCGAACCTGTGATCCCGCCTGTGCATCAGGAATAGTGATATCTATGTCACAGGTCAGTGTGAGGGTTGAAGGAGTCCAGGGTATTGCAGGCACATGCGACAGAGATCATCAGGTGTGTGAACCACCTTGAGACCACGCAGGCCCACACAGTGATGTAAAAGCCACATTCAGTTCTGGGTGAGGCTATGTGAGTTTGCACCTCTTCTCTGTTATTTACCTGCTGTGTGACCCTGGACAAGATACTCGACTTCTCTGTGCTTCCATTTCTTCCTCTGTAAAAGGAGAGTGATGATAAAAGTCCTGATCTCGTGCATTCGCTTGGGATGAATGAGTAAGGGCTCAGATCAGGGCCCGGCTCGCGCTGCTCTGTTCTGCAGAGACCGTTGAAGTCACCAGAGTTCGTTCCGTGCTCTCTGCCTTGTAAAGGCCCCTTTGTATGAACACATCCCTAGGAGGAGTCCTCACAGCACAGGGCTGCTGGGGCTGCCGTCTTGGTGACAGGGAGCCAATGGCTTCACAGGTGTCCATGAGGGGTGGAGACTTGGGGTCAGAGGAAAGTGTTGAGAGGACAGTGGCCTCGATCTCAGCAGCTCAAGATCAGACAGAAAATGGGAATTAATCTGAGCACCTCAGCCACAGGTTGCTGGGGTCCACTTGCTGCCAGGCGAAGGCTCCGTCTCATGGCAATGCTATAGGGCCACGCTCATGTCACCATTTTACAGATGAGGAAACTGAGGCCCGGGCAGCTCAGGTGACTTGCAAACATCACACAGCCGATTTGTGGTAGGGCCAGGACTCGAGCTGCACAGACCCAAGGGCTCTCCTCCCCTCCAACCCACAGGTCCCCTGGACCTGCCACTCTTTGCCACGGTGAATGGAACACATCCGCTTCTCCCCCTAGCACCCCAAACCGAATGGTCTGCCTCCTGTGCCTCAAAGGTGCCATTAGGCTGAAACCCATCCAAGGGGCTTTCTGGCCTCTGGGAAAACCACTGGGGTGGTCTGAGGGCGACAGGGAGTCTGACCAGGAACCAGGAGCTCCTCTCAGGTCCTCTTCCGGAGATCCACTTCCTGTCAGGGAGGTCCAACGTCTCCCTGCCCACAGGCAGGATGGGGATGTGTGCAAGGGGGAGCCATGGGGAGGCGCAGCCTGTGCTCTGTCATGCCCTGGGTCATCCGAGAGCATGGCTCACAGCTGGCGTGCCCAGGGCCAGAAGAGCGGGCCCCGCAGGGGTGACCCCACTCCCAGTCTCGGCCTTCCCAGCTGAAAACCACGGAAGCTGACCAGACAGTCTCCAAGGGCCCTTCCAGTTCCCCCAAACCCAGTAGTTGCTCCTTAAAAGAGAAGAAGAGAAACACATGGTCCCTGCTGCTAAGGAATTCGTGTGGGGACACGGGTTGTGAGAAGACAGCTTTGTGGCCAAAGGGATCTGGGTTCAAATCCCGGCTCTGAGTGTGTGGCCTAAAGTTACCTAAGTCCCCTGCCTCAGTTTCCCCACAGTAACACCCTTCCTTAAAATCATGGGAGGGTGACCATGGGAGATGCTACTTGGGGACAAGTAGCTGACCCACTGGGACAGCTCTCATAAGAAAAAAATCACAAGAGTTGGCGAGGACAGGGAGAAACGAGACCCCTACATGCCACTGGTGAGAATGTCAATGGCATAGCTGCTGTGGAAAATAGCCGGGCAGTTGCTCCAAGCGTTGAGCAGAACCCCCCAATGTTCTGCTTCCAGGCATTCACCCAGGAATTGGAAATGGGGACGTGAGCAGATATTTGCACACCTGTATTCAGCAGCCATGTTCTCAAAGGTCCAGAGGCAGAAACAGCCCAGGTGTCCATCAAAAGATGAATGGATGCCCCGCACACCAGGCAGGAAGGAGATTCTGACTGCGGCCTGGACGGACCTGGAGATGGGATGCTCAGAAAACAAGCCAGACATGAGGACAAACAGATGTGTCTCCACTCCTCAAGGTGCCCAGGACGATCACAATCACGAGGATAGGAAGTAGAACAGTGCTAACATAGCTGTGAGGCTGAGGAGGGAGGGCTACCATTCATGGGGTGCAGAGTCTCAGGCTGAGATGATGAGAAAGTTCTGGAAACAGTGGTGGTGGTTGCACAGAGCTGTGGATGTGCTGAGTGCCCCTGGATCCTTCACTTAAAAAATAGTTGAGGGGCTGGGGTTATGGCGCAGTGGTGGCGTGCTCGCCTAGCACGCGGGAGGCACTGGGTTCGATCCTCAGCACCACATAAAAGTAGAATAAAGATATTGTGTCCACCTACAACTAAAAAATAAATATTTAAAAAAAAAAAAATAGTTGAGCCAGACACAGCGGCGCACGCCTGTAATCCCAGCAGCTCAGGAGGCTGAGGCAGGAGGATTAGGAGCTCAAAGCCAGCCTCAGCAACTTAGTGGGGCCCTAAGCAACTAAGTCTCTTCCCTAAGCAACTCCCATGGTCGCTCTCCCATGATTTTAAGGAAGGGTGTTACCGTGGGGAAAGTCGAGGGGCACAACCTCATAGCATGCTCTCTGGCAAAAGCCACCTGGTCCCCAGGCAGGGTCTTTGCCACGAGGGAAAGGAGACGAGACAGGCTGAAGCCCACTCCCCAGAGGCCTGTTCTACCGGGTCCTGGGCAGGCTCTGGTGCTGACAGCATGCACGACTTTGCCACCTGCTGCCTATTGGACCCACAGTCCAGAGGAAGGGACCAGGCAGCCCCACCAGTAATGCCTGGGGAAAGGTCAAAAGTGCCAAGTGACAAGGTCCAGAGTGCTCCAGGAGGAACCAAGTTGTTGAGCGGTGGGAATGGGAGTTCTGGGCCGGGAGGAGCCGGAGGCGCAGTGTGAGCTGTCTGTCCCATAAACCAAAGTCCCGGGGAATCTGAAGGAAGGGCAAGGATGGCGGTGCTCTTGGAAACCTGGAGAGGCTTCCTGGAGGAGGTGGCCCTGAACGGGGTCTAGACAGAGGCAGAGGTAGTACGCTTCTCAGGGATCCTGGCTTTCCAGCAACCCCTCCACTCAGGCTGAGCACAGCAAAGACCCATTTATGGCGCTTCTACCCAGCACTTAGCTCATGCAATCCTAACAGTGCCCCTGTGATGTGGCTGTGATTGTGCTGAGGTCATAGATAGGGAAACTATCTATGAGGCTCGAAAGTCTGACTAACTAGTCCAGAAAGGGGCTGTTGTCAGACAGACCAGTCACAAGGACCATGGTGGTTGAAACCCAGGCTTATCTGACTCCAAACCTGTGCTGCTCCCTGAAGATCCAAGCCAGGACCCCACTCATGACCCATCCTGCTTCAAGACACAAATACAGTCCAGCTTCCTTCCTTACTTGCTGTGTTACCTCAGAAAATGTACTCGCATCCTCTGGTCCTTGGTTCTCTGTGAAGTGGGAGAACATAGGAGACCTTACCTGAAAAAATTTCTATGAAGATGAAATGAGAAACTTCATCAGAAGTGCTCCATGCAGCTCCTGCATTTTGCACACACCCAATGATCCATAGCCACTTGTTACTGTTGTAATCATCGTCGTTATTATTTTTGTGACTATTGTATGGTTTCTACTACTAAGACAAAGAGCACAACTTTAAGTACCTGCAGAGGCTGAGCAGACACACATCTATGAGCACCAGTGTAGACCACCAGGGAGGGGCGGGCTCTGTGGTAAATTGGAGTGTGCACGTCCCTGCTTAAAGACAGTCTGTGGGCTGGGTGCGGTGGCACCCGCCTGTCATCCCAACACTTAGGGAGGCTGAGGCAGGAGGATATCGAATTCAAAGCCAGCCTCAGCAATGGCGAGGCACTAAGCAACTCAGTGAGACCCTGTCTCTACATAAAACACAAAATAGGGCTGGGGATGTGGCTCAGTGGTCGAGTGACCCTGAGTTCAATCCCCGGTACCAAAAAAAAAAAAAAAGACAGCCTGTGGCTTAATTAAAAATAAGTGTTTGGTCTCTGTCCCCACTTCCTGGCTCTTGGTACAGAGCATCTAAAGCCCTTGGAATCTACTCTCTTTTGCACACTAATGGGATAACTTATGGGGGTCCTCAGATAGCTTCAGAAAGGGGCTGTTGTCAGACAGACCAGTCACAATTACAGCTGGACCTCTGAGCCCCGTCCCCACCTCTGGACAGAGGGACTGGAGGTGAACGAAGTTCCATCACCAATGGCCAATGACTTAATCAATCATGAGCACCTAATAGATCCTCCATGACACCCCCAAACAGGGCATTTAGAGAGCTTCTGGGCTGGTAAGTGATGGGGGTGCCCCAAAGCTCTGCACCCCGCCCCCATACCTTGCCCTTTTGGCTCCTCTTGAGTTCTGCCCTTCATAATAGACCCGTAAATGCATGTGAAGTGTTTTCCTAAGGTCCTGAGTCATTCTAGTGAATTATTAAACCCGAGGAGGCAGCCACGGGAAACCCCAATTTATAGCCCATCGGTCAGGAACAGGGGGAGCCTCGTGGCAGTGGACTGGTCTGCAGTGAGGCCGCCTTTGGGCACCCTTCCCTGGGGAGCTCTGAGAGCCAGTGTCAGAACCAAAAGGAACTGTGGAATGGTCGGTGTGGAACTGCAGAATCGGTGTGGAATTCTGGACCATAATTTGGTGTCAGAAGAAAAGACGAGGAGCTAGGAGGAGGCCAGCGCTCTGGGACCCGAGGAGGCACAGGGAGCGTCGGGCCTGCCCCGCTCTGCCCTCTGGGAGCCTGACGGCAGTACCCAGGTGCCAGCTCTAGGACAGCTGCCTGAGCCACCTACCTAGGCATCGTGCGTGTTGCTGTCTCTGCAGGTACTTTCACAATATATAATGAATCCAGAAAGCTGCTTTTTGTTTTGTTTTGGTTTGTTTTTTTCCATTTTAACTGTCCCAGTCCAATAAAATACATGCAAGGACCAGATTTGGCCCCAGTCACAAGTGATGATCCCTCGCTGAGGTATTTTCTTGAAGATGGAGATCGCCGACACTTGCACAGGGCAGGCGCCTGGCGGGCCTGGAACAGGGCCCAGCCCACCCCTCCTGCCCACCCCTCCTACCCACGAAACACCACCACTTCTGCTATTGGGATGAGGCCGCTGGGGCCTGGACGCCAGAAAGCAGCCTTGCGCTTGGGGCCTTACTGTTCCCAACAGCCTGACTCTGACCTCATGATGCCCCCGAGCAAGCAGGAGCAGGTGGGGGTATATACAAGCCACCCCTTTGCTCTTTGCCAAGCGGCCCTGCACATCCTTGACTCACCCCTGATGCGATTTTAATTGTTACTTTAGTGATGCTTTTAAGACCTGCTCCCAGGTGACGGCCGTCACCCGACTCCTCAGGAGTCTTATTAACAACCATGATGAGGAATAGTGGTGGCTCTGCCGTGGCTGCCAGCTCGTCAGCGGGCACTCTCTGGACGCTTGGCAAGCTGACTCACGCCCGCAGGTGGCCAGACACAGCGGGCTTCACGGCAGATCGCAGGTCTAGGCTAGAGCTCCGGACACGCTGAGAACTACCAGCAGGCTCCTGCGATATGGGAGACGCCACACTGGTCCCCTGAGGAGAAATCTAAAGAATCTAAAGAAAGCACTCAATAATAGCTAACTATGGCCCACAGGACAAACCTGGCCCGCTGCCTGGTTTTGGGCTCTTTGTGAATTCAGAATGATTTTTTTTTTTTTTTTTTTTGGTACCGGGGATTGAACTCAGGGGCACTCGACCCCTGAGCCACATCCCCAGTCCTATTTTGTGTTTTATGTAGAGACAGGGTCTCACTGAGTTGCTTAGTGCCTCGCCATTGCTGAGGCTGGCTTTGAACTCACGATTCTCCTGTCTCAGCCTCCCTAAGTGCTGGGATTACAAGCGTGAGCCACCGCGCCCGGCTCAGAATGATTTTTTGCATTACTAAATGATGGAGAAAAAAATCAAAAGAAGAATCATGTTTTATGATATGGGACCAATATATGAAATTTACATCTTAGTATTTGTAAGTGAAGTTTACTTGGCACACGTTATTGTCTTATCTGTGAGTGTACATTTATGTTACAATGGCAGAGTTGAGAAATTGGAACAGAGACAGAATGGCTGTATAACCTAAAATATATATTACTTAACTTTTCATAGAAAACCTTGGCCAACAGCACCTCAGGAGGCTGAGGCAGGAGGATCATGAGTTCTGGGCCAGCCTCATCAACTCAGCAAAACTCTGTCTCTAAATAAAATATAAAAACAGCCTGGGGATATGGCTCAGTGGTTGAGTGCCCCTGGACTGGGTTCAATCCTTGGTACCAAAAATAAATAAATAAATAAAATAAAAACTTCGCCAACCCCTGTAGGAGATGTTGGCTGATGTGGGGAAGATATTGGTGATAGTACCCGAATGAATGAATCCCTCATTGAAACACTGGGAGGTTGTTTTCATTTGTTTCCAACCAGTTTACAGAGGAGGAAATGGAGTCTCAGAGAGGTTTAGTGAATCCCCCAAAGTCACACAGCCTGTCATCAGCAAGCCAGGATTTGAACCCAGGTCAGATTCCCAGGACAGAAAACAATATGCACTTTGCTCATCTTTCTTCCCCAAACTCCTCTGCACCACTGCAAGCTGACTGCAGATCCCAGACTGACCCCTATTCCTGAGGACATGTCTGGAGGGTGGCTGGGACACCCCTCATCTCTCTGCCTTTAGAGATCTATGATTTCTAGAAAATTCCCAGAAGAAAGTGCCTACAGTAGCCTGTACCCTCCCCAGCTGAGGGCCCAGGTCACAGTTGTGGCCATCCTGCCAGGGCCTGGGAGACACCACTTGCTCCTCCGGCCTCCCTGCCTGGGTGGCCTCCCTCCCAGCCCTCCATGCAGTCTGCTTGCTCTTGACCTCAAGGCCTGGCTCTGCTTCCTGGCTTCTCCGTCCCTGTCCTTTCTCTACAGTCTAGTGACTCCATGACTGGCCTCTGGGTGACGCCCCTGCTGGCCTGACCCAGCTCTCCTGCCAAAGTCAGGGGTCACTCTCTCAAGGGACATTGTCTCGGCACTTGCCTGGTGCCCAGCGCTGGGGACACACAGGACAGGAGGAGCCCCAGCCTGGTGGAGAGGCAGAAGCGTCAGGGACTGTGGGCAGCAGGGTTCTCTGGGAGCCACAATCCGGGGGGAGGAGAGGGAGGCAGAAGTGAGGCCAGCTTGGAAGGCGGGCTCCAGGAGGGACGGCGGGGCAAGGAACAGTGTTCCAGGCAGGGGGAACAGTGAGGCCACGGCAGAGGGGACAGAGCCCATGCAGGAACTGCTGGTGGCTCTGGGTTGCTGGGGTGTGGAGAACTGGGATCCCAGGAAGCGGAGTCTTGGAGGACTTGAGTGCCATGGAGAGGAGTTTGGAGCAGAGGAAATAAATGAGAATTTTAAGCAGGAAAAGGCTGGTCGAATCTATGGTTTGGAAAACTACAAGTAGGCCGGTCAGGCCCTGACCTTCAGCCTCTAGGCCTCCACTGGGCCCCTGCCCTGCCAGGCAAGCCCAATGCTTTCCCAAGCCACTCCTGCTCACACCTTCCCTTGGGACCCCCTGCCCCCCTCAGTACATGACCTTCCTCCCTATTTCCTGAGGAAGCAGAAACAACCAGAAGAGCCAGTGCACACCCTCCGTTTCCTCATCCCAACCTGTGTCACTCTGTACAGTACTCTCCCCCTTGCTATGGGGGGACCCTCTGCTCTCGAGCCAGGCTGGGCCACCCCCTAGGGATTGGATTCTTTTAGGGAAGGCGCTACACCATCAGCTGGTCCTGCCTGCTGGCCAGTCTCACCAGCAGGCAAATCTCTACCTTAATTTAAGGAGTTTTTTTTTGGTTTGTTTGTTTTTCCCGACCCTACTTTTTCCTCTAGCTACTAGCTCCTTTTTCTGATTATTTTCATAGTAAAATTTCACAAAAGTTGTGAATCTTTCTGTAGTCACATTCAATTTCAAGAATTAAATTAAGCAATCCAACTGAACATGAACAAGAAACTATAAAATAGACATGAAGATTTAAAGTGAACTAAATAGAATGTCTACCAGTGAAAAAAATATAAATTGAAATTCAAAAATCAATAGCTAGACTGGGTGCGGTGATGCACGCCTGTAATCCCAGCACTTAGGGAGGCTGAGACAGGAGAATCATGAGTTCAAAGCCAGCCTCAGCAATGGCGAGGCGCTAAGCAACTCAGTGAGACCCTGTCTCTACATAAAACACAAAACAGGGCTGGGGATGTGGCTCAGTGGTTGAGTACCCCTGAGTTCAATCCCCAGTACCCACCCCCCCAAAAAAATTCAATGGCTAGATTCAAAAGCAGATTATATGGGGCTTGAAAGCATGATAGATCTGGAGAAGCTGAACAGAGCATGACAGAGAGATGAAATGATAAACTGAAAAAAAGATTGCAGACAGAGGACAGCGCAGGAAGAGCACCGTGTGCCTCAGCGGCTCAGTAAGGAAATAAAGGAGGAAATGGGCGTGGCAGGCTGAGAGGGCCTCCTTTAAAGAGCCGCATGACTTAATTCCTGGAACCTGTGAATGTCACCTTATATGGCAAGGGGAGCAGCAGTCTCTGCAGATGCAATTAAGCCATGGCTCATAGGATGGGAGATTAGCCTGGATTACCTGGGTGGCTCCAAAGGCAATTATATGAATTCTGTATTATAAAAAAACAGGCCGAGGAAGATTTGGTAATATGCAGAGGAGACGTCTATGTGAAGATGGCAGAGACAAATTTGAAAGTGCTGCCTTTGAAGACTGGAATGACACTGCAGGTCAAGAAATGGTGATGACCCCCAAAGCTCGGAGGCCAGGGATAGAGTCTCCCCCAGAGCCTTCAGAGGGAGCATAGCCCTCCCGATACCTCAGTTTCAGCCCAAGGATGCTGATTTAGGACTTCTGGCCTCCAGAATGATAAAAGAATAAATTCTATTGCTTTAAGCTTTAAGTTTGTGGAAATTTATTAAAGCAGCCAAAGGAAACCAATGCAAAGGAAAAGGGGTAATAATCAAAGAGACGACGACCGAGCATTTGTCAGAATGGATGAAAGATGTGGATGATCAGATTCAAGAAGCACAGCGAATCACAAAAAGATGGAAGTTTAAATTCACATCTCTAGATACACATATCCTGCAGGGCAGCCTGGGCAGAGAGCAAACAGAGAGAAACAACAGATTACCTGCCAGGAAACAAGGAGTAGCAGATGGCCGACTTTTTAAGAGTGACAATTGTAGCCAGAAGCTAATGGGATGATATTTTCAAAGGGTGAAGAGAAAATAGCCATCTAGAATTGTGTACCCTGCAAAACTATCTTTTTTTTGTTACCAGGGATTGAACTCAGGGGCACTCGACCACTGAGCCACATCCCCAGCCCTATTTTGTGTTTTATGTAGAGACAGGGTCTCACTGAGTTGCTTAGCGCCTCGCCGTTGCTGAGGCTGACTTTGAACTCGCGATCCTCCTATCTCAGCCTCCCTAAGTGCTGGGATTACAGGCGTGCGCCACCATGCCTGGCAAAACTATTTTTACAGAACAAGGACAGAAGTCTCAAGTCAATGCTGAGTGGCTGACTACCAACAAGCTTTCACCCAAGGAACTTATAAGAAGGAAATGATCCCAAAATAAGGGCTACAAGGCAAGACAGAACAAAGAGAGGTAAATAAATACTAAGTACATAAAATATAATGTCCTCACAAATTAATTTATTATTCAACGTAGTTCCATATAAAATCCCCCAAAGGTGTTCCTGACATATGACCATCTGTTCTGTGTAAGGAAGAGCAAGGAGCCAACACGTTCCCAAAGAAGAATAACCAGGAGTTAAACGTGGCCTAGCAAGCATCCATACGCACAACAGAAAGTGTAATCAAAACTCATTTTAAAGCATCAGCAATTGAGATTGTGTGGTTTGGCTCAGACACAGATACACAGGCCGGAGGACCAGACTAGAAAGTCCAGAAGAGACTCAAGCATAAGTGGAAATATAATCTGCAGAAGATAGAGTTTTGCAAAAGAATGTAGAAGATGAGCTGCTCAATAAACAGAGCTAGGGCAGTGCTTAGTGCCTATATATGTATGTATGTATCTCCAATTTCAGTTTTTTTACATATATATATAATACATATAATATATATGTTTTTATACATATATATTATATATATATAATATACACACACGTATATAATCAATTTCTGGTGTATTAAAGACCTACATGTACAAAGCAAAACATTTAGAAGAAAATACAGGAAATGACTCAGGAAAGGGAGGCATTTCTTTAAAAAGAAACAAAAAGCACAAACCATAAAGGAAAATCTGCATAGACTCCACTGTGCTAAAAATAAGAACTTCTATTCACAAAAACACAACATCTAGAAAATGAAAAGACAAGTCAAAGCTTAGAGAATGACACTTGGAATGCCTGTAATGTGGGACCGGAGTATCTGAAGGCTCCTGAGGAATCAGCAACGAGGGAGCGAGAGCCGCCAAGCATCGCCTGGACCAGGAAACAGGCCTTGCCAATGGACATGGGGAAATGCCCAGCTCGTGAAGAATGAGGACAGGACAAGAGCTGCACTCCCCTCGTGTCAGGTGACACCCACCGGTGGCCCAATGTGAGGCCAGTCAGCACCAGTGTGGTTGGGTGGATGGTGGAAAAATGAGAGCTCTCCTGCACTTGCTGGGTGAGTTCAAGTTCACGGAACCACTTTGGAAAGGGACTCGGCTCTGTCTAGTCCGGTTCAGATTCCCCGACCTTCCCACCCGGCATTTCTAGTCTTGCGTGATCCCCTGGAGACCCTCCCACAAGAAATGTAATAAATATTGATGGCAGCAATCTTCAGTCTAGCCAGAGGAATGGGAGGGTCACCTGTGGTCTATCCATACCTGACAGGAGGCGGCAGCAGCGGAGACGATGACAGGCTTTCAGCTCTGCTCAGCAAAAAGGCGAACCCAGAGCAGGTCCGATAAACGTTGAGGGCACAATTCCATTCAGGACTGCCTCCACCTGGGAGGGAGCAGGGTAAAGGAATAAGAGATCCAGGGTCGTTGCTGCCTCTGGATGGGGGGAAGGGAAAAGCTTCAGAAGGGGCAATGACAGGGGGAGGCTATGGGGACTCGAACGTCAGCTCTCCTAAGCAGGTGGTAGGTATGTTGATTTATTGTTATTATTTGTATCTCACAGACACGTTTTGCATGGATGAAATGTTCTAATTTTGAAAAGGGAAATGCTACTCCAACACACATACCTGCAGTCTGGAAACCATTAGAATGGTGTGGACGATAGACGCCAAAGAGGGAGACCGGAGAGAGGAGACCTACTCAGAGGCTGTCACCTCTCTGGGGTCTTTGGGCATTAAATGAAATCATGGTGCAAATCAGCTTAGACTGATCAGGGGTGGGGATGACACAGAGTCCACCATGATATTATTCCATTGTATTTATTATACTCTTAGTATCTGCAGAAAACCAAGCAAGGACTCTGAGAGGAGGATCGGTCAGAGCAGGGGCAGTAGTGGTTTCTGATCCATGCTTGGATTGTGTGGACAGTCATTTTTATCCATATGTTAAGTGCACTGAACTGGACAAACAATACAGAGAAGGTCAGATAGAGCATGTGTGAATGATAGAGAATCCAGGGTCCCTGAAGGAGCTGTCCCCTGGCCACCACATGCGGACTCCACCACCCCTGAGCGGGGCAGCTCCAGCCCCAGGTAACTACAGGGTACACTGGTCACACAGGCACCTTCTATCATGTGACTTTCCCCTTGCCTCTTAAAAATGCCTGGTGTCTTGGTGTGGGGGACAGATACAACCTCTTGAGGTGGCAGTACTTGTAGCTGATGCGGGTTGGGACTGTGCCTCCATGGGCACCGATCACTGACCTGAGCTCTATGAGGGCAAACAGAGGCCTCGGCACTCACAACCAAAGCTCAAGGTTAACCTTGACACAGGTTCCATGGCTTGTCTTGTAATGTCATTGGAACCCCAAATCCAGTTCTGGAAGGGACTTCAGAAGTTCCCCGGGCCGCTCTACCTCTGAAGGCCAAGGTGGACAGATTTTTGTCTCTTCCTTCTCTCAAGATCTCCCATGGGGTAGAGGCTACTGGTTCCCTTGAGAACATTTTCTCCTTACGCATGAGAAGTCCTTCTGGAAAAACTTGAGGGAGAAGGGGTTTATGGAAACATCCTGCCCTATCCAGTCCACAGCGAGCTTCCCACCTGTGCAAGGCCATCGTGTCCCAAACGCTTTCAAGTAGCTTCAGCCCCGAGTAGCGTCCTCATAAAAGTCTCCTGACTAAGCCAGGGGGCGACCGTATAAAGACGCACCACCAGGGCCGTGTAATAAGGAAAATCAGACACGAGCTGTGCGTCAACTCAGGAGATTTGAATATAGAATGGTAAGTTCAAGCAGCATAATACTTTGTGTAAGAAAACTTGGCTTGGGAGCGTTAATGACATAGAGGTAGTCACAACAAAATGAAAACAAGCAGGTCACAGAATAGTGTATTAAATATACTCGTGTTTTTATTTTTTAAGCATAGATTTGGAAATACAATGTAGTAAGACCTTAATAATGGATACCTTTGGGGTTTAGTATTGTGGTTATTTTTTTTCTCCACTTTGTGTAGCTGCATTTTCAAAGGATTTACAATGAAACAAGTATGTATATATAATGAAAAAAAATATATATATAGTGAATACATATAGTAAATGAATAGTTTTAACCTTCTTCTGTGTGTGTATGGTGCTGGGGATTAAACCCAGGGCCTCCCACATGCTAAACAAATCATCACTGGGCCACGCCCCTCAGCCTTTTATTTATTTATTTTTTTGTACCAGGAATTGAACTCAGGGGCACTCGCCCACTGAGCCACATCCCCAGCCCTATTTTGTGTTTTATGTAGAGACAGGGTCTCACTGAGTTGCTTAGCGCCCCACCGTTGCTGAGGCTGGCTTTGAACTCGCGATTCTCCTGTCTCAGCCTGCCGAGCCACTGGGATGACAGGCGTGCACCACCGTGCTGGTTACCTCAGTCATTTTAACTGCTTCTGGACCCACCATATGGAGGGATCACTGTTTGTCCAACCCCTCACCAAGGGACGGATTAGGTGGTTGGCGTGCAGTGTCTGATGCAGTGAGAATCCTGGCTCTGCACACCTCCAGTGCATGCTTGCTGCTCCACGGGAGAGGCTGAGAAGTGGAGTCTGTGGACATGACACTTCAACTTTAAACAGATAACCTCAAGTCCTCTCCCAAGATGAGATTTGCCTATTGATTTTCCCACTGACAGTATTTAAGGTATCTGTTTCTCTAATTCCCTGTCAACACATAACATCATCAAACTTTCAAGTTTGTGTGCACACGTGCGTGGGTGTGAGTTCAATAAGGAAGGAAATGGGCATTTCAAGCCCTCCACTGCGCGATGCCTGACTGGGTCCTAGCGCCCTCTCAGTGGCCCAGCAGCCTCTCCACCCATCTCAAATGACCAGGAACACAGGACAGGCCCAGCGCCCTGGGGACTGAGCCATGTGAGGCCTGGCAAAGACCATCCCCCTTGAAGCATTTTGGGCTTCCAGCTCCAAAATAAATGCCAGAGCCACCTGCTATCTGCCTCCGTCACCACCACCCCTGCCATCCTCAACTGCTACCTGGAACTTGCAGTTGTCCACAATGGTCCCCATGTCCCCTCTTGTCCCTTCCATCCTTCAGACAATTTTCCACCCTACAGCCAGGGAAATCTTTCCTAAAACATAACTCAGATCACATCCTCTCATGCTCCAGGCCCTCCCGGAGCTTCCTGCGGAACTGGGAATTTCATGCCCTGGGTGAACGCAGATCCCCACACCACGGGGCCTCACCTGCTCTCCAGCTCCAACTGCCTGGCTCAGCCCCTAGGACTCCGTCCAGGTAGCCAGGTGCCTTCCTATTGCACAAAGATCCCCGGCTCCTTCTGCCTCAGCTCCTCGCCCACGCTACTGCCTCTGTCAGGGTCCCCTGGCTCCTTCCCCACCACTGGTTCCAACTCAGTGTTCAGGGCTTGGCTCAAATGCCATGCAATCTAAAAGGAGCCCTCCTCTTCCTGTGCTGATTTCCCATCCTTTGCCTTTCACAGCACCAGCCAGAACCAAAACTTAGAAACTAATCTGCGGGTTGTTTTGAGTTTATCTTCCCACCAGAGTGGGAATGATGACAGAGATTTGTCCTTGCCCTTCTCTGTATCTCCAGCACCCAACACCGTGCCTGGCACATCCTAGGTGCTCAGTGAGTACTGATGAATGAGCGAGCGAGCGAGTGAGTGAATGAATGAACCGAACATCTTCAGGAAGAGGGAGGATAGACAGCCTGGGAAGCAGGGAGCAAAGAGAGAGGGATAAGGAGGTGTGGCCGGGGAGCAAGGGACTCCTTCGACATGGAGAGACGGCTCAGGACAACCTCAGCCAGGAAGGGGTCCTGGGAGGCAGTGGTGACCTGCAGATTGCTGAGATAAGCATGCAAAGTCATCTTCATTATTTGCTGTTCTCTCTGTGACCCCAAGGAAATGCCTGTGCTGCTCGCGTGAGTGACACCATGAGGAGTTAACATAAATGGGGTCTCTTGAGAGGAGCAGCCGCAGGACACAAGGTGACTCAGAGAAATCCAAGCACCCAATGATGATATGTGCTGGGTGGAGACATCAGGGGTCCCCTTGGTGGGGACTCGGCCGATGGCAAAGGTGACCCCACCAGGTTGGAGGAAATTGGTGATTCCATTTTTCTACCCAATTTGCCATCTTCAGAGGAAATGAGGTGAGGGAAAAAAAACCAGAGAACTCACAAAGAAGAAGTGGCTTATTTCTCTAAGGAGGAGGGTTGGGTGCGTGGGTGGAGCCTGGGCTTTGGGCCTGGATGCCTTTGAGGTCCTCCTGCACACCTTCACTTCCTCATGCACAAAGTGGCCAGTCAGCCACCACTCACAGCTCACATCCGGGTGTTGACGAAGAACAGGGGATACATCTGGAAAGCACTGGGCACTAGCTGGTAGGCTTGTAGCTTCCTCACGGTGGGAGGAGAAGAGGGAAGACAGGCTGTACAAACAGTGGTGTGTGCAGGGCCAGCTTCCTGGCGTGGCAGCCCTAGGCTGTGTGAGCTCCACTGCCGCCATCTTGAAACTCTTAACAGTTGAACAAAGGAACCATGTTTTCTTTCTGCACAGGGCTCTGCAAATTAAATTGTATAGCTGGTCGTGTGTGTGTGTGTGTGTGTGTGTGAAAGAGAGAGAGACAGACAGACAGAGAGAAGGTTGCTGCTGCTCCAAAGGGATGCTAACAAACGACAAGAGCCCAGCCAGTCCTCACCCTGCCCACGGTCCTGAGCCAACCCTACACACCAACAAGCTGAGACTTCACCCAACAATAGCCCCTCTCAGCTCCAGACATCAACAACAAAACAACCCCTCCTAGCCTTTAGGCTATTACCCAAACACCCTCACACCCACAGGCCGAGGCCTGACATTAGATGTGGGCTCCCCACAGATTTTCCCAAGGTCCCATCCAGCTCTTGGGAGGCTCAATTGCCCAGGAGGAGGTTGTGGTGGTTTCCATACACTGGACACATGATCTGCTCGCTCAGTGGCACTTTGTGCAGGCTCCTTGCCACCCTGTGCATGCCCTAGGTGATGTGTGTACCTGGGCTACAGGTGAGCCCTTTGAGAACAGGAGCTGGGCTGCCTTCACCTCCATGGCCCAAAGGTGAGATGCCATGTCAAGAACACAGTAGGTGCTCAATAAAAGCTTGCTGAAGTCTTTTGTGCACTCCTTCTACAGATATTTATAACCCATGGTAGAGACTGTTCATAGACAAGACTAACATTAAATAAAGTAATGATAAAAAGTTTACAGTCTGAGGAAGAATTTAAGCTCAGCAAAATCTGGACTCTCAGCACATCCAAGCAAGCCTCCGTGAGCACGCCAGGACTCGCTGCTGGGAAGAGGAACGAGGAAAATGGGAGCCACTCGGACTCTACCTCCCACACTGCGGCTTCTTGGGCGGGCGTCTCCCCCTGCTAAAAACAGCAGGTGGCGACTGGCCCTGATGGAGTCAAGGGACCTTCGTCCTGTCCACTCAATGACCCTGGCTAGCCCCTCCTCTCCCTGGACCTTGCTGCCATCGGTGAGGTGAACATGTTGGGTCAGAACTGTGCCATCAATACGGAAGGCTCTCACTTCAAATGTGGCTATGGGGATGGAACTGAATTTGGAAACTCATTTGCTTTTAATTAATTTAAATTTAAAATCACAGACACAAGCCAGTCATTGGAATGTTTGTTTTGTTTTTGTTTTCGTGGTGCTAGGCTGGAACCCGGGCCCACACAGGCTAGGCAAGTGCTCTGTTGCTGGGCTGTGTCCCCAGTCTTCGCCTATGTGAGCCTGTTTTTTCCATTGTGAAGCTTATAAAACTGAACATAGATCTGGGGCTGGGGTTGTGGCTCAGTAGGGAGCACTTGTCTAGCACATGTGAGGCACTGGGTTCCATCCTCAGCACCACATGAAAATAAACAAGTAAAGTAAAGTTATTGTGTCCATATACAACTAATGAAAATATTTAAAAAATTTTTAAAAAACTGAACATAGATCAAGACTTTCTAAGAAAATTCAGCACTAGGACTGAAATGTGCTCTAAGTATAAAATTAGATTTTGAAGACAATATGAAAAAGAATGTGATACTTTCTATATTAATATTTTTTTATATTGGTTACATGTGGAGGTAACAATTTCCATCTAATGGGTAAAATAAGTTATATTATCACAATTAATTTCACCTGTTTCTCTTTTTTGTTTCTAGTGCCAGTCTTAAAAATTTAAAGCTTCATATGAGTTCACCTTCTATTTCCATTGGACAGCACTGGATTAAAAAACCTCTTAAGGTACCTCTTTTTTAAAAAATTCTGATATTACACAGCCCTCTAGGCACTGTCATCCTGTAGGCTTGTCTGTCTAACATGCCTCACTGGTTTTTTGCCTCTGTACCTTGATTTTCTAGAGGAAAATTGCCTTGGATAGAAGCTTCAGCCTAGCTGCGGGGAGGGACCCAGGCCCGGGCACAGGCCTGACCCAGAGCAGAGCACCGGCCTTTGACCACTAGGATTGGTTCGGGCCTGACACGTGACCGCCACGCAGCACCAACAGGGCCCCATTTGCCTGAAAGTTTGGAACTGAGTGGGGCTTTCCCCTGGGGTTAAGGGAGTGGGATGGAGTCCTAGAGCTGCAGGTGGCCATCTCGTCCCTATGCCAGACTTGCTGCCCAACCAGGAGCCAGCGCAGGGACAGGAGGACCAAGAATGAGGAGAGTCCCATTCTAGCACCTGAGCCAAGATCTCTCCCTAGACTTTTCTGTTAACT
>PVHX01005239.1:0-114697 GCA_004024805.1 Geosciurus inauris | reverse complement strand
TGTGGTACATCTACACAATGGAATATTATTCAGCAATAAGAGAGAATAAAATTATGGCATTTGCAGGCAAATGGATGGAATTGGAGAACATTATGCTTAGTGAAGTAAGCCAATCCCAAAAAACCAAATGCCGAATGCTCTCGCTGATTAGTGGATAAGGATACATAAGGGGGGTGGGAACAGGAAACATAGGAGAAATGCAGGAACTCTAGACGTGGCAGGGGGAGGTGGGAGGAAGGAAAGGGGAATGGGCATAGTAATGATGGTTGTTTGAGATGGTCATTACTACCCCTGGTGCATGTATGAAGACTCTAATGGTGTGACTTTATCTGGTTTGCAACCAGAGAAATGGAAAAACTGAGCTCTGGTTATGTACTATGACTTGAAACACATTTAAATAAAATAACTAAATAAAAAAAATTAACTAGGAAACACATCAAAGCTCAGGTGAACTGCATTTCCATTGAAGAATGAAGGACAAGGCCAGTTTCATGGGTGCATGACCTAAGTAATCTCACTTGGCCCTGAAATCAGAAGGGATATGTCCACCTAAGGAGCTGCTCACCACCTTGAAATATACTTTTACTTTGAAATTATCTTTCTGTGAAGCTTCATGGGACAATGAGACACACATCAAGAAACAGAAGACTTCTAAGTTGTTATGAATCAAAGAGTATAATGGTAAACGTGAAAAACTGCCAGTGGCAAGGCAAAAGAGCGAAGTTGCTGCCTGTTGAGCATCAAGGGAATGGTCCTCAAGCAACCACAAGATACTAATAAGGTACCTACATATGTGGTGGGAAGAAGAACCTCACCATATCACAGCAGTTTGCTATCTGAAGGATGGAAATTCCTTGATCATTCAGTAATAACTCTCGTCGCCTTCAGGTTGGACATATAGTAGTCCCTCCTTTAGCTGAGGTTTCACGTTCTGGTTTTAGTTATTCAAGATCAATTATGATCTTAAACTATTAAATAGAAAATTCCAGAAATAAACAATGTATCTGTTTTAAATTATACCTACTCTCAGTAGCACGATGAAGTCTTTCAGTGTCCTGGCCATAAATGTGAATCATCCCTTTGTCTAGCATATCCACACTATAAAAGCTACCCTCACACTTAGTTTCTTAAGAGCTCTCTTGGTTATTAGATTGACTGTCACAGCATCACAGTGCTTGTGTTGCAGTAATCTTTATTTTACTAATAAGGGCCCCAAAGCTTAAGGGTAGTGATGCTAAACTTTTCAATATGCCAAAGAGAAGTCAAGAAGTGTTGTTTCTAAATGGAAAGTCAAAGTTCTTAATATGTTAAGAAAAAAAATTGTATGCTATGCCAAGATTGCTACAACTATAAGAATAAATCTGCTATGCATGAAATTGTGAAGAAGAAAAGAAATTCATGTTAGTTTTGCTGCTACACCACAAACTGCAAAAGTTATGGCCATAGTACATAATAAAAGCTTAGTTAAGATGGAAAGAAATTGAAGTACATATGTTGGTACTACCCACAGTTTCAGCCATCCACTTGGGGTCTTAGAATGGATCCCCATGAATATAGGACGAACTGTACAGCATCAGATCTGGTCTGCAGCACTAGTTCCTTCCACCAATGCTGAAGAGCTATTATTTTACAGCAAATCATAAAAAACATTGCTACAAAAGCATCTCTGGGAGGCAGTGACTAATGCAAAATCACTATAGGTCCTACCCAGGAGCTGCTGAGTCAGAATCCAAATTTTTACAAGATCCCCTAGAGGTGAGTGAACACCTTGAATTTGAGTAGGGCCATTCTAATGTTGTCTTTTTCAACCTGGTCTTAACAGTAAAATCACCTATAGTACTTTTAAATATACTAATCATTGAGTTCCACTTTCACAGATTCAAATGCAGTGTTTTCAGTGAGATTTTTTTTTTAAAGTCCCTTCAGTTGATTTTCATTTACAGGTAAGGTTAAGAACTGTTGTAAGGAGGGTTTCAATCTTTTTGTTTAGTCTTACTGGGGGGGGGGGGCAAGAACTCAGAATATTTCTAAAATGCAGAGAGCCAGTGGTGTGGTACTTAAAGACCAGTCTTCTCAATTTAAATTTGCCTCACAGATTAAAGCACAGGATAAGGAGACTTGGCAGAGATTCAGCATTGTCTGCCTGAAGAACACAGATTTTTCATTTGAACGAAGAATTTCATCCCTGAGTGAGGCTTCATGCCTATCTTGGTTTTGTTGCGCTGTGCTCTGTGTCTTGGTTGAAACAACACTTTATCTGACAGTATTTTTGCAACTTCAAAAGCTCTCAGAAAATAGGAGCTGGGGGATTAGTTCCTTCATTTTCAGAAGTTTATAATCTTCACTTCTCCTCTCAACCATCACCTTCTGGGGAAAGCCACTCAAACATTAAACTTCTTGTTACAACTTTTTCTGAGGAAAGCAGACTCCACAAGGCCTATATTTGCATAATTGAAGAAGAATCCTCAGGGTATTTTTTGAGCAGGGGATGCACAACATAGATCTCATACAAGGTGATTTACTGTTCCCACTTAGATGAGATTCAGCTGAATACTCATCCTACTAGATGAGAGGAAAAATAAATCAAAATTGACCTCTGTAGAACAACTTGCTTATGGTACCTGCTACCATGATTTTTGACTTTTTTTGTTGATACTGTATCTCTCCTAGTTTGCTTTTCTCTTTAAATTCTGTTGCCTAACAGAGCCTTTACAAATTAGCTACTTTATCTCCCTGGAAGCCCTTTCTGGTGTCAGGGAGTGATGTTTGTTCCACACTGCTTCTTGAGTCTGAATAGTGGAAGGCAGTTTTTCTTCCCCCAGGAAATCAAGGTTCAAACAGGGACACTACCAGAGTACAATTGAGCAGTCTGTTCACAAACCCCTAGGAAATGAGAGGACTTTTCTTTCTTGCAGCCTAAAATAACAGTACCTCTAGGCAACTGTATCATGTATGCGATTTCAAGGACCCTGGTTTTTCTTTGGTCTGTGGGTCTTAACATTTGAGTATTTTTATTGAGAGCACTTCGCCCATTAGGAAAAAAAAAACTTCTAATATGGTAAAAGGTTTGTACAATTTAGCTGCATATCATACAGAAAACTGTAGAAAGTTGGAACTCTGCAGATTCACTATAGTAACAATGGTAGTTTTATATTAAAGAACAGTCTACATATCCCTTGTAGGAGAGTAAAGATTTTCTTCACTCATAATTAGCTTCATGATTGAGGTATATGTAAGAAAAGATAGATGAATGAGAGAAAAACATAAAAATTCATTTAATGTATTTTTTATGTGACACAGTAGATTGCAGAAATAAATAAGTAAATTACACATCAGGTTATTATAGACACACCTCTAAGAACCCTGAAAGAAGCAGGCAGGCAACCTGCATATTTTCATACCCACTTTAATAAAGAAGTGGACAGCTCTGGAGATGCATGATGAAGATAAGGCAGTTTATGATGTACTGGTAAGAAACTGTGTTAGGCCTGTTTGTCCAATTTCTTCTCTGATTCCCTGTGTCTCCAGAAATAAGAATAATGCTTTTTACCAGGTGTAGAGAGCACCCCTAGTATGAGGATCTTATGTTCTACACCACAGGGAGTTCTTTTATAGTCAGTTTCAGAGGAGAAGTTCAGGAGAAGGTTAGACAGTGACCTTCCTGCTTCTGTTGTTTCTTCAAATGACAAGGTCATGTTTTGCTCTAGTATATTCTGCCTTATTACTGTTCCTATGATTTGGATATGATTTTAGTGGTTCCCCTACAAGTTTATGTGTTGCATGCTTGGTGTCCAGCGTGTCAATGTTGAGAGGTTATATGACTTTTAAGAAGTGGAGCCTAGGGCTGGGGTTGAGGCTCAGTGGTAGAGCGCTTGCCTAGCATGTGTGAGGCACTGGGTTCGATCCTCAGCACCACATATATATAAATAAATAAAATAAAGGTCTTGTGTCCATCTACAACTAAAAAAAATGTTAAAAAAAAAAAAGAAGTAGAGCCTAGTGGAACTTTGGTAGGTCTTTGGAAGAATTAAGATAGTTCTTATGGACACTGAGTTAGTTTTAGGAACAGTGAGTTGTTATAATAAAAGAGTGAGTGTGAACCCAGAGTCACTCTCTGGCTTTCTGCCTCACCATACAATCCCTCTCTCTCTCATGAAACCTTCACCAGAGAAAAGACCATGCCAGTACCTTGTCTTTGAACCTGAAAAATTGTGAGCTAAATAAACCTTCTTTCTTTATAAAGAATTCAGCTTCAGGTATTTTTTATAGTAATGGGAAAAAATTTATACATGTTTTTCTGTCATTCTATTATGACAGCTACTTAGAGCATTTACTAAATACGGTGTTCTAAGTAGATGAATTACTATAGCACGTATTTTACCATATATCTTTGTCTACAGATACATATTTTGCATTATAACTTTGAATTTTACCTTCACTTGATACATGAGTCTTCATCTTTTCTTTGAATTTGCGACACTGAAACTTTCAGTATACCCATAAATTCTTAAAAGCATACAAATAAAATTAGAGATGAGATGAGAAAGAATATTTTTCTTATGTATTTTATTGAACAATATAAAACCTGTTGTATCTGAACATTTAAACATTTAAATAACACTTATGTAGAGATAAATTGAATAAATAAACAGGCAAATAATATACCTAATTATTACAAAGATTCATAATATTTTAGTTATTGAACAGAAAAAGTCAAAAGAGTCTCTTAAAGACAATAAGTAAGTCATTATTTATTTACCCATGTCTTATTCACCTAGTTATAAGGCTGGCTCATACAAAATCCTTTAGCTGTTTCACTCACTTATTTCATCTATTTTACTCATCCTACTTTAAAGATACTGGTTCTGACTTACAAAGCCTTTAAGATCGAATCATATTTAAATTATACTTACATAGGGTAGAGGTGAGAATATTATATCTGGCTCTAGCAATTTTCTAAGGAGGGTGGATAATTATTATCTGTAGGACATTTTTCTTTCCAGAGACACTTTATGCATTTACAATTTAGATTGGACATAGATCTAGTGAAATCTAAATTGCTCTACATATTTTTGAAAATAAATAGAAAGCAGAGCTACTGGATTTAGGTCGGTCAATCCACCATATAACCCTTGTTTAAATTCTCACAACTCTTAAAAATGTAACAAAATTCACAAATATAATTGGACTTCTTTTGAGAACTAGAAAAGGGGCTGAAATTCCCATTATAGTGACATGACAGATGACAAAGCCATAGGAGCAGATTAGGCACAATATTATAAAGTGTTCAGAAACTAGCAGATCATTGGGAAAACTTTGCACAGACTGTAGAATTGGGGTTTCCAGCTCAGTTTAACTAGCTCTCAATGGAACAGATCCCCACTAGCTGACACCTGGGTTATACAACCAATTAACTAGCCTCAGGGACAGTGCCAAGATGAGACCAACGAGGAATTTTCAAGTGATTTTAGCTTCAATATACAGTTGCAAAACACAGTCAACCAAATGTTTATGCACAAAAATATTAGTTTATTTTTAGTCTTGTTCTATGTCTGAGTGTTTCCAACTGTTGCTGTATACTGTGAAAAGTAACCATGTAAGGAAACAGGAGGACATAATTCCAGAAAGATGTACAGACACTTCCACATTGAAAGTTTTTTCTCCCTAAAAATGTCTTCCTTTCTGATCTTTCTTCCAAAAATGTTTTGTTTTTTCTTTTGCTTTAGGGCAAATAGTGATTTAAAAGCAGCCACTTTCAAATTCATTGGAAAATTGACAGTTTCAGAGTCCATTCAAAAATAAATGTGTATTTTATTTATTTTTAATAAACAGCAAGAGTAAAACAATAAATAATTCAAATATAGGTTTCATCATTTACAGAAATTTAGATAGGAGTTTTCACATAAAAACTAAATTTATTTTTTCTATGATTTTCAACTGAATATTAAAAAGTGTGCTATTAATAAAACTTAAAAATAGCTATTGTTCTTATTACCTTACAATTTTAATTTATGCATTGGAATTTGATCATCCATCTGCTTTAGTTGCTGTAACAGTTATGGTATGTAAAAAATTATACTAACAGAGATCCACAAGACCTACAAAGGTTATAATAATACACAAGTTTACTTTTGTTTTAAAGTGGTCTAGAGGTCAATAGTACAGGGCAGAAGAGCATAAACTCTGCTCCACAAAGTAATTGAGAAACCCAGAATTCTCCATCCTGTGGCTTATTCATCTCCTATGTTTGTGTCCTTATCCCTATTGAATTCTGTGAGCTCATGACCCCAAAGAGAAAGACATCCAGGCATGGATTAGAAGGAGGTGACCTGGATGTGCTTCCTCATTACTCCCTTTCTTAAAACACAGGACTTAATACAAAGGGCTGGAAAACTCAGATCCTAAGCTGGGTAGCTCTTGCTTAACTACAACTCGGGATGAAAGAAGAGAATGCAAATGTGAGAAAACTAGTGTCTTTTACCACACTGAGCATTCTTCCTTAATTTTTTAAAAAAAATTATTAGTATATTGGTTTGAGGATTTGATAGTTTCCATCTTCCATGTCTTTCAATTAATTTGTGTAAGAAAGGAGAATAGTTCATTAACATCACAAGTAGGAGGAGCCTACAGAGACAGGATGACTGAAGGTAATTGAATAAACTGGATGGAACCCCAAAATAGGAAAAGGACATTAGGGAAAAACTGAGGAACTATAAATAAAGTATGGACTTTAGTTAACACTAGTGTATCAATAATAGTTCATTAATTGTGAAAAATGATCCACATTGTTTTAGTAATTTGTGGTTGTTCTTATCATAGGACCTTAGAATAGATGGCTTGTGAACAGCATAAATTTACTTGTAACAGTTCTAGAGGCTGGAAATTCAAGATCTGGGTGTCCACACCTTCTGGGTCTGGTGAGTTCCTTTTCTGGGTTGCAAACTGCCTTTGTGTTCTCATCATATCCTCACATGGTAGAAAGTACATGAGGGAATTCTCTGAGTTCCCTTTTATAAGGGGACTCCACCTTATGAACCAGATTCCATTGAAGACATCTGGCCTCCTAAAACTCCATTGGGATTAAGATTTTAACATATGAATTTGAGGACAGCACAAGCATTTAGCCCATGACATACACTAATGTAAATATTAATAATGAAGAAAACAGAACATGTAATACAGTAAATTGGCAGTATGCACAACTATTGACAGTATGCACTTACAGTTTGCAATGCACTGTGTAAGACTGTGATTGACACTATGCACAACTATTTTCTTACACTAACGGATCATGTGAAATTTCAAATGTGTCTATGAATAAGTGACTTTTATTTCATTAAAGCATTGTAGAATAAAGAGATTATGTTCAACATTAACTTTATTACTGCATGTAAGACAGAAAATATTTGTGAACCCATTAAAATTTACAATCTAATTGCCATAAGAAAAGGAATTACATTTCATGAAATTGAGACGTTATGGAGTGAGTTAATAAAAAAGAAACCAGTGTCTGCAGCAGCATTCTTATAATTATAGTAGCTGAATTCCTACCAATATTTTGTGTATTCTCTATGTTTAGTTTATTTCGTTTTCAATTTCATTCCTTTTTGGGTCAGTAAGGACATGCATTTTTTTCAAGTGAATAGCATCCAATTCTTTCTTTAGGTAAGAAATATTTTAGACTCTTGCTAGTAAGGGACAGAAACAGTTTAAAGATGTTTGTCTTAACTGAAATTTTACTGATAGATAACAACTACTTTAGACTTCTCAGAAGACCAATTGACTTGACTGCTGAAAGTCTGGAACCACAAATAAATCTGTTTGTCATGAAATTAGAACTGGTTGCAAGCAAGCTTTAAAGACCTTAGAATCAAGTTAGAAGAACTTGATTCTGGAAAACATGACCTAATGCAGCTCAGCTACTTGCAGGTGCACGTTCTCACTAATGCCACTCATCTGTTCACTAGTGGTAGATTGTCAGTGACAATAGCTATTAAGTGTTCACAATATGCCACACACTGTTCCAAAATACATTGAGGATCTCATTAAAACTCACAAACTCCTATGAAAGAGGTCCCAATATTATTGTCACTTCTGTATCATTAGAAATTATAATTAGCTTGCCTAATGTAATATAGAAGAGGGCAGAGCCAGGACATAAAAAACACAAAGCCCTTAAATTCTACACTATATTGGCTCTTTAAGGAATTAAGTAATTTTGAAAATGTCTTACAATTTAATATTATGGATATACTGAAAATCTTGTTTAAAATATAAATGAAATTAAGTAAAAATCAATGAAAACCATTGTATAATTAAAATATTGAATAATATTTATACACAAATATGCATAGATTAAAACATGAAAGAATCACATCAAATGTTTACATAACTTCTCATTGTTCTGGACAGAGGGGTGCTAATTTTTCAGTAGAATGGACAAAAGAAGCAATTTTCCCATTTATTCCAGTGAGAGCTTTTTATTTTTTGTTTTTTAATACTTACTTCTCTTTACTTTGCTGTTAGTTGAAAACTTATCTCTGAACTGTTAAGCAATGGGGTTGAAAAAAAATGTGGTATCTTTCTAACCATAATCATTTATGATGCTTCAGTCATATTATTGTATAACTATACAAGGATAAATTCAGGGTAATAAAAAGTTATATTGGTTGAAGTTATATCCTATAAAGAAATTAGAAACAAAACTATTAACAAGAAGATGTTTAAAAATTTAAGAAACTTGCAAAGGAGGATTTTTAAAACTAAATTACTTCTGCAAACTACATATTCTCAGATAAAGTCCATGAAATAGATATAAATCTTAATCCATAAATAACAGATATTCAGTGAAAAACACATTTAATTATTTTAATTACCACAAATGTAAGTGAAGCTATGATTCTTAGCTCATGGAAAATTCAGCCTCACTCATTCCATACACAATTGAGTGAGCATTCTAGAGAATTAGGTAACACCAAAGCATGAGCTGCCTGCCATTGATTATTGGTCTTTTCTTATTAGTTATTGACAAACTCATTATTGCCCCAGCCACCAGTCTCTTCACACCAGAAATCCTGCTGCTTCAATGAAGCATTGAGCATGGGAATCATCATCATAGAAGGGGTTGCTATTTATCCTCTAAAATGCATTCTCTTCTTTATAATAATGTAATTACAGCTGGCACAACACAACATATCCAGGCAAGGAAAGGTGAAAGCAGGTAATGTTCTAGGCCTGCAATTATAGACTAACCATGATTTTCCACTACCTAAAATATGATATTTTTTTAGTGGGAAACTTAGTCAACTAGGAATGCTTTACATTGAAAAAACATCAGGAATTAAGCTGTAATTATAGTTCATAAAGTTGTTCTCAGCATTTCTTTGATTAAAAAAAGTATGTGCATTAGGGCTGAGGGTGTAGCTTAATGGTTGTACTTTTGTCTAGTGTACACAAGGTCCTGGGTTCAAATCCCAGCAGTGAAGAAAAAAATTATGTGCTACAACTGTAAGGATTTCTTTGGGGAAAAAATTCAGACCTAATGTCATGATACTATTCCCAAATTAACAAATGTCCTTCTAGTTCATGTCTTTATCGATATATATATATATATACATATATATATTGTACCTAACTACAAGTATGCCACATTTAGCGACATGTTCTGCTTTTTTGTTGCATATTTTTACATTATATTTTCTCTTTGCTACACAGTCTTGATAATGACCTATTTAACTAAAAAGTTACGAGAGTACTTAGAAAACTTAATAAAGTCTGTAACCAGTAATTGTATTTAGATTTTATCATTTGAATATAAATAATGCTAAAATGAGAATATGCATACTTCAGGCGTTTCTCTGTCTTGGTTAAGTTATTTAGAACTTGTCTTAGTCCACCTGAGCACTCAACAAATGTTCATTTCTCACGGTTATGGAATCGGGGATGGCCAAGATTAAGATGATAATAGATTTGATATCTGGTGAGAGCCTGTAATCTCATTCATATTTGGTTGTCTTTCACTGTTTTCTTAGAGGAGGATGAAGAGCTCAGAGTTCTTCTAGCATATTAAGATACCAATCTCATCGCAGGGGCTCCATTCCCATGATCTTTTTCAAACCTAATTAACTTCCAAAGCCCTTGTCTCCAACCAACACTCTATTTGGGCATCAAAATAGGAATTTGGTAGTGAGGAGGGCAGTATCATATTCATTTCATAACAGAAATATATTCAGTTTATTGAGCAAGTTGGATTAGGAAGAATGTAAGTAGAAAGCACATTTATTCTTTGTTGTCATTGTCAATATAATAACTGTACTACCAACCTATATGGTTATTCCTTCAAAATAGCCATAGTTTATCTGGCATTGCTCAAACTCCACAAAATATTCTCTTATATGATCTAATAAGATGTCCTGGTGATCATCTTATCAACAGCAGCTCTGTAAGAGAATTCTTCTGGATGTACTCCACAGAGATGACCATGAAATATATCTGTCTAGATATCTTTCAAGGGAGTGAGCTTGAATAAGTCAGATTGATTTAACATCTATTGCAAAGGCAAAGAGACCTTGCCTCTGTGTTGAAAAGGAATCAGTCTATCTTTTGGACTGAAAATTCCTCCATGGGCTTTATCTTTCTGCCTTTTATCAAATGTACTATTTTCAATTTCTCCTCCATCATTTGCACTGAATTTATTGGGAGGAGTTAAATTGATCAGTTATCCATGACAAACTAAATCCGTACTTGATCAGAATAAATTCACCCACACAAAAAATTCTAAGCTTGGAGATAAATTTAATAACAGAATAAGTCTCTGGGCTCAAGGATATTTTTTATTTTTTAATGGAATTAACATACTTCTGTTATAATTTGGACAGCTGCAATTTAATGAAGAAGATCATTTTAATTGTGTGGAATGCACTTATTTTTGTCTCATTTTCCCTCATCTTATAGTTTAATTTTGTCTGTGGTTTCCTTGTAGGTTAATTTCATCTGACAAAATCTCTTACCATATTCTGCTTGTATATGCACACATATTTACCAGAGATAGCTCTGATTTTAACATTTTCTAATATATATAGTATAAATATTCCCATTGTGGGAATATTTACAATTATCAAGGGTTGAACAACTGACCTTTCAAATTCCTGAAAATTTTGCCACTGAATTTTGTAAACCATCTCCAGTATGTCCCTCAATAGAAGAAAAATGTAATAACTGATAGTTCTATTCAACCCTATTATTCTCTATTTTGATTAAAAATATTGACATCCTTATTGAAACAGAAAATTTCAACAACCAAAGAATCTCATATTACACATGAATAATAACTCAGGTTCTAGGAGATTTGTGCAACAAGATGGAACCCTGCATGTAATAGTGGGCCAGATAGGATGAAATGATTTGGAGTACAATTTCCATGTTGTTATCCAGAGCTCATAGGATTTCTCATGTTATATTCATCTAAAACATCCATTTAACAAAAAATCATTCTTTCGTGGACTGATTGTTTTCAAGGACAGCATGTCAAACTGCTTCACATTCTCCAGTATGACATTTCCTGTTACATATGTAGGTAATTATACAACATCTCTTTTCTGTTAAGTATAGTCATAGTAGATAAATAATTAGTAGATGATGGACATTTTGTTATATACATTTTGAATAATAAAATTGCCTCCTACTTAAGATTTAAATTCAGTTTTCCAAAATAGCCATATGGACAGTGGAGAATCCATCCACCTTAGGTACAGAAAACAGAAAGATGACAAAGATTTTATTTATTTTATCTAAATAGATGGAAACAATAAGGCTTTTAAAAATATTCTAAAAATGTGGGCACATACCCATGAAGCAAATCATTCTAATTTTCAATCGTATTTTCTACAGGAGTAAATAATTGCCTGATTTATGATTTTAAAAATTGAAATAGCCAGGCATGGTGGTGCACAGCTGTAATCCCTGTTGCTTGGGAGGCTGAGGTAGGAGGATTGCAAGTTCAAAGCCAGCATCAGCAACTTGGTGAGACTTGGTCTAAGCAACTTAGTGAGACTCTGCCTCAAAATAAAAGAGAAAAAGGGCTGATGTGGCTCAGTGGTTAAGTGTCCCTGAATTCAATGCAATTAAAAAAAAAATCAAGAAATAATGAGTTCGGTAAAAGAAGTAAACTAGGATACAAAACTGAAATTAAAAGTTAAGAATAATATACTCAGTAAAAACACATTTAAAATGAGTATCTAAGGAAATTTAAAAATATCAATCAGCACACAATGTACTGAAAAGAAAAATTGTTGAGATGATTAAGCAAACTATTAACAAAAAGTATTAGAAAAATATATCTATGAATATGAATTTAAATCTTTTATGGTATATACTCTGAGGAAGATGAATATCATGAAATTTTATGCTCTATGAAAATTTATTAAAAATATGAACAAAAAAGCTAGAAATAAAATTAATGGAAAATCAATTAAGTCTCTTCATCACAGTGAAATGAATATATGAATATAAGTGTAGATCATTTTATACAATGTTGAATTCTAGAAATGTAAAAATAATTTACTACTAATATGTAACCATATGAATGCATAAAGAGTTCTAAAAATAAAGATGGTAAAAAGATTTTTAATAAGTACTTAAGATTTATCTTTATGTTGTAGTCAATAAAATAATTCATGAAAAATTTCATGAAAATTAAATATATATACAATTTTTTTCTATGTTTATATCTATCATTCATTCATCTATACTGTTGTAGTACATTGTATTCTTTAACAATAGAAACTCTTTCAATTTTACATCAAAAACTAGAGCTGAAGTTTAATTCCAGTATTTTAAAAATTGATAAGTCATGAAATATAAAGTATATTTCCCTTCCTACTCCAATAACAAATTTAATTGTATTCATATAAACACTGGCTTACAAATCCAGAATATATTTGTATTAATATTGGTAGCTCAGATTAAGAATTTGCTGCAGCCTCTTGCCTTTTTTTGTGGCTTTGTAGGATTGATATTCATTAGATCAAATGAATGATCATAAGCATTTTTTATCCCAGTATTTGTGTTGTAATTAAAAAATTCAGAAACTAAATCACACAGAAGTGAGTAGCAAAAGTTTCAAAAGCCTCAGACTGGAGAGATTTTTAGATCTTAGGAAAAAATCCAAAGGGAGAGGTAATTTCTATTTTAGAAGTCTCCATGAATGTTCACAGAAGGTAGAACTCTTAATGTTGTCAATACAAAACATACAGTACAAATTAAATTTAAAATGTCAGGTAGAGTCATTTATTTGAATAAACACTTATCATTTAATGCTTAAATATCCATTTCATATGTATTAAACAGTGAAAGAAGACTTCCAATTAATTTATATTGAGATTTTAAAAATAATATGGAAATGTTGTCCAGGAAAGCTGAGACACATACTGGACTAGGAAGCAGCCCAAGTGCATTTGTGTGGAACTTTCTCATTTGAAAATAAATGTTAAACAAAAGCACATAGTGGGTCCTACTAAGATCACAGTTCTTTATGAAGTGTAGTATCTACTCATCATTGTATCTTTTATGTGAATGCTTTTAATAAGTATTGATTAGGCACAGAGTAAATTAATTTTTAAGAATTCATATTGAATCTCTTTTTGTCCCTGCAGAAGGTCATTAAGGGTAAGAAACATTGCTGTAAGATTTGGAAATTGAGGAATGTGAATTTTACTTGACAAATCATTTAGAATATTCGTGAAAAATGATTATCTCTGCTATTTTTTACATGTCACTTATAATTTGCTCCTAAAGGATTTTATGAATATCCACTGCTCAAAATAATGAAAACTGATAATAAGTAAGAAAATAATAAAAAGGCTCATCTTTTTCTTTCAGCAGTCAAGTTTATTTGCCTTATTTTCTTGCTTCTCACTTTACCTCAATGGCTAGAAAGGAACTTTTTTCATGGACAAAGATTGTCACAATAAGCAAGCAAATTTTATAGATACTGCTGATGTGGTTCTGTTCCTCAGAACTGATATAACCGTGTACTATAAGAAAGAAGAATTCTGTTTCCTTGCATGTAATTGATCTGTTTAAGTCATGAATGACCTCCTGTTCAGTTAGGGTAGGTCATATGTGTCTAGGAATTTGTCGGTGTCTTCAGGGTTTTCTATTTTACTGGAATATAAGTTTTCAAAATAGTTTCTGATTATCCTCTGTATTTCAGCAGGGTCTGTCATGTTGTTTCCTTTTTCATCACAAATTTTGGTAATTTGGGTTTTCTCTCTCCTTCTTTTTGTTAGGGTGGCTAAGGGTTTGTCAATTTTGTTTATTTTTTCGAAGAACCAGCATTTTGTTTTATCAATTTTTTGGATTGTTTCTTGAGTTTCAGTTTCATTGATTTCAGCTCTAATTCTAATCATTTCCTGTATTCTACTACTTTTGGTGTTGCTTTGTTCTTCTTTTTCTAGGGCTTTGAGTTGTAGTGTCAAATCATTGATTTGTTGATTTTTAGTTCTTTGAACATATGAGCTTAATGCAATGAACTTTCCTCTCAGCACTGCCTTCATAGTGTCCCAGAGATTTTGCTATGTTGTATCAGAGTTCTCATTTACCTCCAAGAATTTTTTAATCTCTTCCCTGATGTCTTCGGTTATCCATGCATTGTTCAATAGCAAATTATTGAGTCTCCAGGTGTTGTAGTGGCTTCTTTTTTTAAAGCTGTCATTAATTTCTAGTTTCAGTCCATTATGGTCAGATAGAATGAAGGGTAGTATCTCTATTTTTTTGTATTTGCTAAGACTTGCTTTGTGGCATAGCATATGATCTATTTTGGAGAAGGATCCATGTGCTGCTGGGAAAAACGTGTATTTGCTTGTTGAAGGATGGAATATTCTATATATATCCATTAAGTCTAGATCATTGATTGTTCTATTAAGTCTTGTAGATTCCTTGTTTAGTTTTTGTTTGGAAGATCTGTCCAGTGGTGAGAGAGTTGTGTTAAAGTCACCCAATACTATTGTGTTGGGATCTATTTGGTTCTTGAATTTGAGAAGAGTTTGTTTGATGAACATGGCTGCCCCATTGTTTGGGGCATAGATATTTAAGATTTTTATGTCCTGTTGATGTATGATTCCCTTAAGCAGTATGAAATGACCTTCCTTATCCCTTTTCACTAACTTTGGTTTGAAGTCTACTTTATCTGAAACAAGGATGGAAACTCCAAGACCTTCCAGCCAAGAAAAGCCCTGGACCAGATGGATTCTCAGCCAACTTCTACAAGACCTACAAAGAAGAACTAACTTCAATACTCATCAAATTATTCCATGAAATAGAAAGAGAAGGAACCCTTCCAAACTCATTCTATGAGGATAATATCACCTTGATTCCAAAACCAAACAGAGACACATCAAAAAAAGGAAAATTTTCAACCAATATCCCTGATGAATATAGATGCAAAAATTCTCAATAAAATTTTGGCAAATCACATACAAAAGCATATAAAAGAAATAGTGCACCATGATCAAGTGGGGTTCATTCCAGGGATGCAAGGTTGGTTCAACATATGGAAATCAATACACATAATCCATCACATCAATAGACTTGAAGATAAGAATCACATGATTCTATCAATTGACGCAGAGAAAGCATTCGACAAAATACAGCACCCTTTCATGTTCAAAACACTAGAGAAACTAGGGATAGTAGGACCATACCTCAACATGGTTAAAGCAATATATGCTCAGCCAAAGGCCAACATCATACTAAATGAAGAAAAATTGGAAGCATTCCCTCTAAAAATGGGAACAAGACAGGGATAACCTCTCTCACCACTCCTATTCAATATAGTCCTTGAAACTCTAGCCAGAGCAATCAGAGAGATGAAGGGAATTAAAGGGATATGAATAGGAAAAGAAGAACTCAAACTATCATTATTTGTAGATGACATGATTCTATGCTTAGAGGATCCAAAAAGTTCCACCAGAAAACTTCTAGAACTGATAAATGAATTCAGCAAAGTTGCAGGATATAAAATTAATGTCCATAAATCAAATGCATTTGTATACAATGAGTCCTCTGAAAGAGAAGTTAGCAAAACTACTCCATTTGCAATAGCCTCCAAAAAAATAAAATACTTGGGAATCAATCTAACAAGAGTGGTGAAAGACCTCTACAATGAAAATTACAAGACACTAAAGAAAGAAATTGAAGAAGATCTTAGAAGATGGAAAGACCTCCCATGTTCATGAATAGGCAGAATCAATATTATTAAAATGGCCATACTACCCAAAGCACTATACAGATTCAATGCAATCCCAATTAAAATCCCAGAGTCCTTTCTTATAGAAATAGAAAAGGCAATCATGAAATTCATTTGGAAAAATAAGAGACCCAGAATAGCCAACGTCATCTTGAGCAAGAAGAGTGAAGCAGGAGGCATCACAATACCAGACCTTAAACTTTACTACAAAGCAATAGTAACAAAAATGGTATGGCACCAAAATAGACATGTAGACCAATGGTACAGAATAGAAGACACAGAGAGTAATGCATGTAAATACAGCTATCTCATACTAGACAAAGGTGCAAAAAGCATTCATTGGAGAAAGGATAGCCTTTTCAACAAATGGTGCTGGGAAAACTGGAAATCCATTTGCAGGAAAATAAAACTTAACCCCTATATCTCACCATGCACAAAACTCAACTCAAAGTGGGTCAAAGACCTAGGAATTAGACCAGAGACCCTGCATCTAATTGAGGAAAATGTAGGCCCAAATCTTCATCATGTTGGATTAGGCCCCAAATTCCTTAACAAAACTCAAAGCACAAGAAATAAAAGCAAGAATCAATAAATGGGATGGACTTAAACAAAAAAGCTTCTTCTCAGGAAAAGAAGCTGTCAATGAGGTGAACAGAGAGCCTACATTCTCGGAGCAAATTTTTGCCACACGTACATCAGATAGAGCACTGATCTCAAGGATAAATAAAGAACTCAAAAAACTTAACACCAAAAGACAAACAACCCAATCAATAAATGGGCTAAGGAGATGAATAGAAACCTCTCAGAAGAAAATATACAATCAATAAATATAAATATTAAGAAATGTTCATCATCTCTAGCCATTAGAGAAATGCAAATCAAAACTATGCTCAGATTTCATCTCACACCAGTCAGAATGGCAGCTATCCAAAATACCAGCAACAATAAGTGCTGGCGAGGATGTGGTGAAAAAGGTACACTCAAACATTGCTGGTGGGACTGAAAATTGGTGCAACCAATCTGGAAAGCAGTATGGAGATTCCTTAAAAAACTTGGAATGGAACCACCATTTGATCCAGCTATCCCACTCCTTGGCTTATACCCTAAAGATTTAAAAATAGCACACTACAGTAAAGTAGTCACTTCAATGTTTATAGCAGCACAATTCACAATTGCAAAACTATAAAGCAACCCAGATGCCCTTCAATAGATGAATGGATAAAGAAACTGTGGTACATCTACACAATGGGATATTATTCAGCAATAAAAGAGAATAAAATTATGGCATTTGCAGGCAAATGGATGGAATTGAAGAATATTATGCTAAGTGAAGTAAGCCAATCCCAAAAAACCAAATTCTGAATGTTCTCTCTGATTAGTGGATGATGATACTTAAGGGGGATGGGAATGGGGAACACAGGAGAAATAGAGGAACTATGGATGTGGCAAGGGGGAGGTGGGAGGGAGGAAAGGGGAATGGGTATAGTAATGATGGTTGACTGAGATTGTCATTACTACCCTTGGTACATGTATGAAGACACAAATGGTGTGACTTTATCTGGTTTGCAACCAGAGAAATGGAAAAATTGAGTTCTATATATGTACTATGACTTGAAATGCATTTAAATAAAATAATTAAATTAAAAAAAAAGAAAGAAAGAAGAATTCTAATTATAATGTATAAGGAAGAGATGCCCAACATATCCCTTAAAAGTAGATGTATGTTATGATTGAAACATACTATATCAGTTTATGAATACATTGCAATATATATGAGTATAGTATAAGAAAAACTTTTTTGTCAAGAGCCACACGTGAAATGTGTAACCAAATCAGCATGGAAGCCCATTGAGTGGAGAAATTTTGGTATCTTGGAACTTAATAGAATCAATCCTGCTGTAAGATGGCCCAGATACATGTGAATTCCTACCCAGCTCTGCATAAGGTCCCACCCAACACCAGAGATAAGGTGACCTGCGGCAGCCATACAACCTCTCAAGGATGGGTGCAGCCTGCCAAGACGCCAATCAACTTGTTGACTGCAAGATATCATGAAGCAAGAGTCCACCCCTGAAACCTTATCCCTGTCTTTGATGTACCCTCTTAAATAAACCACCAGAGCTATTCTCTAATTGTTCAGTTCCAGCACCCGTGTGGGCTAGACCTATCAGACGCTCTGCATTTAATACTATTTTTCTGGATTTGTCTTTTATTTCTTCACTATTCCAGACTTGATTTTCTCAGGTGACTTATCCCCTCCTGACCAGGAAAAATTACGCAAGCAAGGTGCTAGGTAATTTCTATAATTACCATTCTTTATTGTCTAGCTATGATATTTCCTGTTTACTTCATATTTTTGATCCTCTTGGTAGTTATATTTTAGTAGCAGCTGCTTAGGGTAGTTGAAAGCTCGAATCATTTTTTAGGATCTTAAAAGTACATTTATTATCAAGAACTCTATTTCTCTGTAAATAATCAGGGGCAGTCCTTAAAATGAAGGGTTCCTGTCACAAGTACAAAGATACTGAAAACAGCTATTTTCTATTCAGAATAAAGTCTGGGGGCAGGGTGGGGGAAACAGGCATGGCTCTTTAGTGTGCTATTCATTTTCATTTTTTAAAAATGACTTCCTATCTCTTTTAGAAAGTGTAATCTCAAATGCACTGTTTTACATTAAACAAAGGTAACTTTCTGGCAAAGTACTGTAAGAATTTGTATTTTCATTAGTTACCTAAACTCTAACTTAACTGATATTCTTTTCTAGCTATAGAATCCCCACTATAGGGTATTAGCCACTCAGATGCTGTGGTTTATCTTCTCCTGTGCTTAAAGTTAGATTGACAGTTTGATGTTTGGGTTTTGTACCATGTCTCAAATCTCAAGACCCTTTTTCAATGACTAGCTCCCCTATGTACCAGTTCTACATCTTTGGGCAGGTTATGGTTACTTCCCTTATTAAGCTGAAGTTTCTCATAAGACACAGTGACTAAAAATCACCTGCCTCATAGTGTTATAGTTTAAATTAAATTGCATGTGATATTTAGTATAGTGATAGTATATAGAAAATCTAAAATAAAACAATTTATTATTTTAGAATTAGAATATATATATATGTATGTATATATACACATACATATATATATAGTTTTCTCATCCATGAAGCAGAGAAAATAATTCTCTAACTGGGTCTCACTGAGGAACAATGAGACATTGGTATATAAGCACCTATTGCAGTGCTGGGCATAGAGATTCTACAAAGGAGAGAACATTAGTATCTTCCCCTTCATTAGGTTTAAAATATAAAGTAAAATTAACAATGAATTATAATACAGCTTTCCGATACATATAAGGCCTCATTAAAAAACAGTACTGTTAACTATAACATAAAACACTTATTTTCACATTGCCAATACTACCTAATTTGCTTTTAAAGACTTTTTCTAGTATTTTGAGAAAAACTAATCATTTGCTATTAGGCTAAATAGAAAACCAAACAAAACTATATGTGCATATAATTTGTCATACCCACTCTATTTAGGTTCACCAATAAAGTAGAGGATGCTCAAAGTCAAATACCAGAGGAATCAGAAATGTTTTCAGCATTAATGTGTTCTGAATATTGATCAGTATTTTTATTTATTAAAGTTGGCATCCCTAATTAAAAGTATATCATAGACTATTTCATTATTTTTACATCTGCCATGTTATAGAGAATTGATTTTTATTCAACAAGATTTTCTTTGATCCTAGACTTTACCCTCATTGTGTTATCTCAGTGTAAGATTGCATTAACTAGTAGCATCTCACATTTAGAGAATGTTCTGTTATTTTCTTGTTATTATTCATCTGTATTAAATATATGTATTATAAGTGAATAAAGTGCACTGGAAATTAGAGCTCTTTGCCTCTTTCTAGCAGGTATATGTGGGTTGTCACTGTTTTTATGTATAATTTTTTACTTTATATGTTTTTCCTTAATTGACTTAATTATATTACATAAATATATTTTGAAACTTAAATGTAAGTGGTTGTAAAGGAACAGTGTAACAAATATATTTCCTGAAACAAATCCTGGTTTTAAACTATTATTGATGCATTCTAAGTTGTGTTTTTTTGTTGACTTGTTTTCTTCTCTTATGAGTCTTATTAAAATAGAAAGCTATGAAACATGTGATCAGGTGAATGACATAAAATGGTTTTCATATTTTATTATCAAATTACAATACAGCAAACTAAAATCTTCATTTTGCCCACTGTCTCAGGCATGCACAGACACCGACCCCTAGTGGTGAGATAGATTGTCCATTATGTATTTCCCTTCTCAGCAATTTTGTTGTTGTTGTTAAGAATTGGAATCACAATTAGAGAAGTAATAAACAAAATAGGTAATTAAATGAGAAAGTGAAACAATTTTTAAAATTAAAATGTTGATGTGTGTTAGTACCCCTAGGAAACATGCAGTAAAAGTAATTTAAGAAAATCTTGAGTGAGTGAATTAGTCTACATGGCAAATACATTAAACGGCAAAACTATTTCTTACATTTAAATTATAATTACCTTTCATACGAGTACAGAAATAAACAATTCAGTCCTTAAGGCTGGCATTAGAATGAAGTTGTGTTTTTTTAAATAATTGTACACTTTTTAGCTTAACTCTCAAAAGTTATGCATCAGTGAGTGCCTAATTTACCTAAATTATTTCCCATAAGGATAAATTCCACATTAGACCTCTGCTGCAGCATTAGCAGATTTTAGAAAGTGCATTGTAAGACTGTTGGTGTGGGGGACCTGCAGGAAATGGTGTCCAATGCAATAACAAACTATACAGAATGAAATCTTGGCTTAGTTTTTTCTTTTTTCCCCTGCTTTCTATTTCAAATAAAACCTCTAATAGATTAAAATTATATTTGACAAATAAATTTTTTTAATATTCAATGCATTTAAAACCAATTATAAACAAAACACAAGTGAAACATAGGGTGATTATTAGCTGTTTTATCCACCTGAAATATAATGTCATTACATTTTGAATAATTTTATTATAAAGTCTGATCTGTGACTTTTTTCAAGGAGTATGTAATAGTATCTCATTTTAAAACTGTGCATTGTGTTTAAAAGTTGTGAAACAATAATAGGAAGAATTAATAACATATGTTTTAAAGAAAATAGTATCTATGATGTCTGACATTGTCTCACGGAATATAGTTCTGCAGGATATTAAAGGTGTTTTATTCTGAAAGAATCCTAGAGTCACAAAATAAATAAATCAAATAATGCTATACTTTAAAGGGCTAAAAGAGCATATTTATTCTAGAATGCCTCAGCAACTTTAGTGTTGTAGTGCCTGAATCTCTGAGAAAGAAATAGTATTTTTTTCCAATTTAAAGCAGAATGTTTTGCCTATAGTATATAGTAGAAATAATGTGGAAAATGCTGTCTCCACGTTTCTTCAAAATCTGTGAATATTTCTTTCTCTGTTGTTCACATTGTATTTTTGTTGATACATGTTTAGTAGAGTGGAATGTCAAAGAGCTGAATGTGGTGATGGAATAAGGCAGATTTTTTTTCCCTGAAGTATATGAAACAGGAGGATCTCCTCTTGAAGTTGAATAGTTCTAGTTTCCTACAGCTTGTGGAAGGACATCTCTATCACTTTAATGTGCACCTGTAAGCTGCTACTTACAGACACAACAATTTTACTCTGGTGTAAAATACAGGTTTAGCTCCAGGGCAAGATCTGAGAGAGGGTATGCTCCCAGCCCTCTTCTCTCCTAGATCATGAGCTAGCTTGAGCATAAGATCATCCTTTTAACTTAAAAAGCAGTCAAAGTATATGGCTGTATGTTGCAGAGCTTCTTCCTATACCTCTACCCTCTGCTGATATGAGTATTGAACTTCTTGTTTTTAAATTTTCTTTTTAAGTTGGATGCCCCAAATCACAGTAATTGATAATGAATTTTAAAAGGGTGATGCTTTTCCATGATAACTAATACATGTTTCATCTTTTCTACATTATATTTTTCAAATTAGTTAAAACAAAATCAGTATTGGTAATATTTAAGAATTTATTGCCAGTATAACTATTGTATAAGAGTATAATTTCCTTCCATAAGACACTATTTTTCTTGAGAGTATTCAATGTGTTTTCATACTTTCATTGTCCATTTTATGTAACCTTAAGATTTTTCCTTCTAATACAGGTAATAATCTCCATTATTAAATATGGGTTTTTAGCCCTTCCCATTTTGATATGAGTTTAGTTAAATAATACTTACATCCAGAGATGTATTGTGAGAAAAGATGTGCTTACTATGTTTAGATAACCTTCAATAATAAAAATATTAACTTTCTGATTAAACATAGTTCTAGTGAACTGGTCCCTTGGAAAGAAAGGCATGCTGCTTTCTAAAGGCTTTGCTATGAATGTTGTATACCAGGCATTAGCCTATAGCTCCGTTCTGCAGAAACTGCAGTAAGATAAATCTGTTTTCCAAAGATACTCCCCAGATATTCTCTTATTTTCACAGAAAGTCAATGTGAAAAATAAGAGTCCTGGTGCATTCAATCAGCATTATAGAAATCCTTCTGATTATATATAAGAAATAGGATTTATTTTATTTAAGAAAATCCTTAGTCTCTAAGATTCCAGAGTCACAGGATTAGCTTCAGACTCTCAACCGTAGGCCTGTTTTGCTTTTGTTTGTAATCAAAATTTTTGCTAGACAATAGCAAAAAAACAACCTGGTAACATTACATAAGGCAGATGTCAAGAAGTGAAAGTTAAACTTTTCGCCATTTTAAAAAATCTATTACAGTAATTAGTGTCATTTAACTTATTCTTAATATTATAAAGTGTTAAAAAGAACTGGATTTAAGTCTCTTGTGACTGCATCTGTTTTCCTTTCACAAATCATTTTTGAACTAAGGTTCGTTGCTACTCAGCGATTCTACTTGCAAAATAATAGACTAATTATTCAACACTTAAGTCTTGTGAAATTATAAGATTCATTGGCTTTATGAAAGATTAAATTAGTGAACAACATATAAAACTTGTCAAATAACCTTATTCAAGGCTCTTGATCTCTTCATTCATGGTTTCCCAGGATAAATATCTATTCAGAGTTAAATCTATTTTTTTCAATTGAAAAGAACTTAATTCCCCTAGCATGTATATTTCTCCAAAACATAAACTAAAGAAATGCTCTGATGTCCACATATGAATTCAAAGCACTTGTTTTAGGCTTCTAAATATTTAAAATTCAAATTGATATGAATATTGAATTGATTTCTAAGTGGAAAGTCATCCCCTTTGGAACATTGGACATAGAAGCCATCAGAATTCTTTTAGACAAGATATTATACATCAGTGCATACACTCTTCATGCATATGTGTATCATATATTATGTACTATAAATAGAATCATTAACTATATATATATTAAAATAGATATGGAAGTAAACACACATCAATTTTAACATTATGTTTAAGTCAGTTTTTTTTGCTGCTGTAACTAAAAGACCTGCCAAGAACAATTTTCGAGGAGGAAAAGTTTACTTAGGAGCTCACATTTTCAGTGGTCTCAGTCTGTAGACAGCCAACTCCATTCCTCAGGGCTCAAAGTGAGGCAGAACATCATGACAAGAATGTGGCAGAGGGAAGTGACTCACACGATGATCAGAAGGCAGATCCAGAGACTTCACTGGCCATATACAAAATATATACCCCAAAGGCACAACCCCAGGGATCCACCTCCTCCAGCCATACCCTACCTGCCTACAGTTACCACTCAGTTAATTCCCATCAGGGGATTAATTCATTGATTGGATTAAGCCTCCCATAACCCAATCATTTCACCACTGAATGTTCTTGCATTATCTCACACATGAGCTTTGAAGGAACACCTAACATGTAAACACTAACACATTACTTTTATTTTGTGATAAATTTCTTCAGTGGCTTACCATCTGTACAACTTTATTTTTAAATTTATAGTTCCATTGACTTTTTATCAATTGGTACCAAATCCCTTAGTATGTTGGTGTAATATATCTTATCATAGTGTGCTGAAAACTAAATCTTTTTAAATTTAGATTGATTTTGTACGGGAACACATTGATAGTCCAAGCTAATATAAGACTGGTTTGTGTTTATATAGAAAACTACACTATTAAAATTTGATCACCTAATATGAACATAAACACTTGTGCATGTCCAATGTGTTATTTTGTGTGTGTGTAGTGCTGGGGATTGAACCCAGGGCCTTGTGTATGTGAGGCGAGCATTCTACCAACTGAACTATATCCCCAACCCTCCAAAGGGTTATTTATATCATGTTTTCTGTAATACATGTAGATAATTACCTTGGTTATAAATTAAAATATACTTGTATGATACTCAAATACAATGTATTAGTGATATATATATAAATATATATTCCCTAAACTTAATTTAATAAGCTTACGTACTTCATTCGATTTTTTTTTAAATTGAACACATCTTATGGAATTACACCTAGAGTAAATTTTTCTTGCCAGCATAAACTTTCTGGAATGGTAGATTCTGTGTTCTGACTTCCAGGGATTCAGATATCTTGTTGTGATCTACTTTCATTTACAGCTTAATCATCAATATTGTCTAGTTATATCATTGCAAGTCTGAAAAATCCACTTTCATTTCTCTTTGAGAGCCATTACCATCATTTTCATCTCCCCCATACCTGTTTACCAGAACAAGCCCTAATTGATGTCTGATTTCAATCCTGTCAACAATAATCCCAGCAAGATTATATCGAGCAGGATAAAAATGTCACTCCTTTACTAATACAATTTCTTATTAGTGTTCTTCGAACTCTGCACAAATAATGCCCCTCTATCTCTTTGGTCTATTGTATGTCTCCAAAGCAACCTCTCTGAACTTGGTATGTGTAGAATGAATTTACCTGACATTTGATCTTTCCTACTTTTGCTCCTTGATTTGTATATATACCTATTCTTTCTGTCAAATTTTCTTCATGTTATAGATCAGTTAATTCCTTTAAGAATTCCTAATTAGCGGGGCTGGGATTGTGGCGCAGTGGTAGCGTGCTCGCCTAGCATGCATGAGGCACTGGGTTCGATCCTCAGCACCACATAAAAATAAAATAAAGATATTCTGTCCACTTGCAACTAAAAAAATAAAATAAGTATTTAAAAAAAAAAAAGAATTCTTGATTAGCTATTTTCACATATGTATTCACAATGTTAAAGCAGTATACAATTTCCAATGTGAATAAATTATTGACTAAATATGCTACTATTTTATAAATGAGGACACTAGAATTCAGAAAACAGAAATGAAGACTCTCTTTCAACATCTCATACACATTACAAAGTAATTTGCATATTTGATAAATGCATTTTGTTGAGACTTGAATTAATAATTTACTCCTGTATGTTACATGTATCTCAAACAGTATTTTATTTTATTTTTTTATTTTTTATTTTTTTATTTCTTTATTTTTTTAGTTTATTTAATTGCATTTCAAGTCATAGCACATATATAGAGCTCAATTTTTCCATTTCTCTGGTTGCAAACCAGATAAAGTTACACCAATTGTGTTTTCATACATGCACCAAGGGTAGTGATGATGATCTCAATCAACCATCTTTATATACCCATGCCCCTTTCCTGCCCCCCACTTCCCCCATGCCGGGTCCAGTGTTCCTCTGTTTCTCTTATGTCAAACAGTATTTTAAAGCCTTCAGAGAATAACTTTTTTATTGGTAAATTTCTAAATAATATAAATCTATCAAGAATAGTAAAAAAAAATCTTATTACTGAAACATTTTAGAAGTTTCTAACACAATGTCTCTTTACCTTAAGATACATTAAAGATTATTTTTATATACAAGTACATTCTCATATAAAACCACAAACTGACCAAACTCAAGAAATGAATACAGATATATTATAACCATCTAAACATCAAACTTTTATGATGTAACATATTTGTTTGTATAAATTAAAATAAGTTAGACATATTCTTATGTCCATTAAGAATGACAAGAAATTGAGATTTTGTCCATCTTCACAGAACCCCATTGAGTTTACTGTTTCATTTAAAGAAAATGATTCTTGTTCTGTGACTGTTCTTATTGCTCTTTCCTTGTTTCCAACTTTTGAAAGCATACTGCTCCATCATACACTGGTTTTAAGACTAGTATATATTCATTCAGTGGCAGATATATCTACTGAAGTACATATAATGTTAAGAAGTAAAACCTTTTGCTATGGAGATTCACCTTCACAGTCTGATATACTTATCACTTTTCCTTGTCATAGTGCTATGCAAGAAACAAGAAATTAATATGTTCTTATATAATTATTCTTATATATAGTACAAATATTTATTTTATTGAAATAATTTTCATCCAAAAATAAATTAAAAGGCACTTCCAACTATGATAATAGTTACAAGCTAAATACAGTGGAGTAATCATTCCTCAGAGAGTTGTAGTCCTGATATTTTACTATACAAGTAAATCAGTACTCTTACATTCTAGTAATGCCTGGGGAAAATATATTCTAGATACCTCTTTAAAAAGTAAAGTATAAAATTAAAGTATATTAAAATTATTCCCCTAATTTATAATTTTGATGAATTCTGTAATTGTATAATTTGTAACTATTAGAATATTAATAAAAAGGATACATAATATTTAAACTTCTTAAGAATAAATATCTATTCAAATATGTATAAAACCAAATATTCATAACATAGACATATATCATTACATATCTTTATTAATGTAAGTATGCATGGATAAGGAAACAATCTGCTTTTAACTAATAAGATTATAATAATTGAGAATTATAACCATATTTTCAACTAACTGAACTCAATGTGGCATACATAAGAATAATAGATTTTTTTCATCTGTAACTTCTAAGTTTACTCTGACGAATTATTCTATATATAAGTTGATAATAAGTAAGATAGCTCATATATTTCTCATACATTTTTTGCTATAGAAGTTCTACTTTTGATATTAAAATTAACTTTTAGATATTCATAAGTCAAATTCAGTCTACTTTAAAATTCAATCTTGAATTAATTAATTTGTTGATTTTCATTTTCCTCCATTTCAGACTTCATGGGGGCCTTGAAACTAGTCATAATTTGATTTCTTCTTTCCTTTTATTTATTTTTTGATCCTAATTATTATGACTGGAAATAATGGGATGAGTAAGAGGGAATAGGTGCTCCTACAATCTAAGTGCCTCTGTCATGCAGGTATCCATAGGCTACAATTTTTGTCTTATTTTATTTATACCTGAAAAAGATACCTTGTAGAGCGCCATGTTTTGTTTCAATGCATTTACATATTATTCAGTTAATCATGTCTGTCTTCTCAAATATTTACCACTACTTTATGAGGAAACATTTAAAATGTTTTTTGTCTAGTCTTTTCAGATGTACAGTAGCAATCATTCTCTGTAATCAACCTACTGTGCAACAGCACACTTAACCTTCTTACTTTTCTCTAAATTCAACACAGTACCCATTGTTCAACTTTTCCTCATTCCTATGTCTTCCCTGTTCTACTATGAACTTCTATCAGATCAACTCTTCTATTTTCCACATGATACTATGCAATACTTATCTTTCCGTGCCTGGCTTATTTCACTTAACAAGTTCCAGTTCCCTATATATTGTTGAATTTGAAAGAACTTCAACACTTTTTGTTAATAATAACAAAAATTAATAATAATATTTCTTTGGACATTTGTGCCACATTTTCTTCATGTATTGAAGGAAGCTTAGATTGTTTCCACTTTTTGGCTCTTCTGAATAGGGCTTCATTGAGCACAAGAGTATAGTTGTCTCCAACATAGTATATTTCCTTTGGCTATATGCCTAATAGTGAGACTGCTGAATCATATGGTAATTCTATTTTTAATTTTTGAGGAAATTACATACTGTTTTCTGTTATGACTGTACTAATTTACATCACCATCAACAGAGTGAAAGAATTCTCTTTTCTTCACATCCTTGGCAGCCACTTGTTATCTCCTTCTTTTTGAAAATAGCCATTCTAACTTGAGTGAGATGACATCTTATGAGTTTTGTTTTGTATTTTCCTGATAACTAGTGTATTTAAACATTTTTTTCCTATAACTGTTGGCCATTTATGTATCTTCCTTGAGAACTGCCTGTTTAATTCTATTATCATTTTTCTATAGGATTATTTGTGAGATTTTGCTATTATTTGGATTCATTATATATTCTAAATATTAACCCCTTCTAAGATGTATAGTTGCAAATATTTTCTTTTGCCTTATAAGTTGTCTCTTCACTCTGTTATTCCCTTTGCTGTGCAGAAGCTTTTAGTTAGGTGTATTCTCATTTGTCTATTTTTATATGCTGACAATTTCATGTAACACAACTAAGAATTACTAGAATATTCACCAGGTACATCAACACTGCATTTTTATCTGGATTCTTTACTGACCAGCTCAATTTTGTGAAGGTCTCTGCCTCCTGTCATCTCATATTAGGCTATTAGGCCCCTAATCTACTTGATTCTCATCCCCTGACCTCTGGAAGTCATACAGTAGGAGATATTATTAGCAACATATTTCCTATTTATCTACTTTTCATCAGGTCCAAAAGACCAAAGGAAGCATATATGCTTAAATCATTACAAATTGCCCTGCCATCATGGGCTATGTCAGATGGCTTCTCTTCCTTTAAATTTTTCCAAGTGAGAAACAGAAACACATCTCTATGATTGTGTTTGCCCATACTCAGAGGCCCATTATTCAATTTCCCAATGAACTCATCCTCAGTTTATCATTCTAGTGCTACTACCAAATGTACTATATAAATAAACAAATTACTTGGAATGTAAAGATCATTTTCTCCTCTAACAGACACACCTAACACAACAGGCATAACAGTGGTCCCCATGTCATCCATGTTCTAATCTCTGGAACCACTGAATATGCTACCTCCATGGCACAAGGAACTTCACAGATGTGACTAAGAATAAACACATTGAGATAAAGAGATTATCCTAGATTGATTATTTGTTTTCCCATGTTTTAGTTAACAAAATACTATAAACTAAATAGCCTATAAACAATAGAAATCTATCTTTCATACAATTATAAAGGATGGAAAGTCCGAGATCAAGATGCTGGCAGACTAGATATGTGGTGAGGAACTGCTCCCTCAGAGATGGCAGTCTTCTCACTGTGTCCTCACATGATGACAGGGGCAAAGGAGTGCTCCTGGGTTACTTTATGATGTCACTAATGCTAATCATGGGGCTTTAGCATCATGATCTAATCATCTCCCCATCCCCCCTCATAATATCACGACTTTTTACATCAAAATTTAAAAGTAGGGCTGGGATTATGGCGCAGTGGTAGCGTGCTTGCCTAGCGCGCATAAGGCACTGGGTTCAATCCTCAGCACCACATAAAAATAAAAAAATAAAGATATTCTGTCACAACTAAAAAATAAATATTTTTAAAAAAATTTAAAAGTATTAAATACAGTGGACACAAACTTCTGAACCAGGAGCCCCACAAACTCATATACTAAAGTCCTTATCCAAACATTATGTTAGTCAACTGGGAGTCAATTGGGTCATGAGGGTGAAACATGTATCAATAGGATTAGTACTGTTATTAGAAGAGCATGAAAGAAGGGATTTTTCTCAGGGCCAGATGAGAATATAGTGAAAAGTCAGTGAAAAGTCCACAAACCAGGGAAACTGGAAACTGCAAATATTGATCAGTCAGTGCTTAAATGATGGACTTCCCAACCTCCGGAACTGTGAAAAATAGATGATTGTTAAGCCATGCAATCAATTTATAATAAAAAATAATCTGAATTGATTAACTCAAGCATTGGTGCTTTCACTGAAAAAATAAAATAAAACCCAGAGGATGACATGAACCTGTAATCCCTGAATTCCTAATTGGGAGGCAGGAAAATTATAGTTCCAGTAGACTATGCAACATAGCAAGGCCCATCTGAAAAAAAAATTAAAATTAAATGACATGCCTCTAATCTGATCAAAGAAAGTGATATTAAAAGAGTGATCACAGAGAACCATTAATAAGGAGAATACATTTTTTAAAAATATATTCTAGTTATACATGGACACAGTGTCTTTATTTTGTTTATTTATTTTTATGTGGTGCTGAGGATTGAACCCAATGCCTCACACGTGTGAGGTAAGCGCTCTGCCACAGAGTCACAACCTCAGCCCCAGCCCTGAATAGAATACATTTTTAAATGTTCTATATGTTTATTAATTAAAAATTTAATAAATTGGTCTTTTTTGCAAAAAACAAATTTTATATATATAAAACTAATGATTGTTCCTGACAGATGTCAGTGGAAACGATGAATTATGTAAAATACTGTGTTTTGTGGTAAGGGAATTCATATGCCTAAAATGGCCTTTTTGCCCCCAAATAAATAACAGTAAAAAACTGAATCATAATCAGAAGATATTTTTTAGCCTTGCTTTGATCAAATATTTCTCAATTGATCTGAAATAATAATATAGTCTAAGCATAGTCTAGAGAATTTTAAGAATCAGTAAGAAGAGCCAAAGAATTAAACTATTTTGTCCCATTATCCCACATGTTTAAAAAGTTACAGTATATAACAGCTATAAAAACTTATGGTATATAACATAATGATATGGTATATAATTATAACATAAGAATATAATTATAATTACCACAATAATCAATATTACCTATTAATTAATATACATAAGTGCTACATTATTTCCAACATATTTTAATGTATCTGTGTCAATTTTGTTGAAATACTTGCAAAATTAAAAACTTGGGACTTAATGGGTTAATAAAAAGTTAAATAAAAATATAGGCTACAAAGAAATGCATCTAAATGTCCTAAGTGAACCTTAGTTTTTAATTAACAGTATCCTAAGTATCCACTATTTTTGGTATTTCACTTATTTAACAAATATATTTGAAACTTATAAGTATCAGAAATTTTTTTAGGTGTTGGTCATAGATTCATGGTTAGGAAAACAATGAAGCAGAGCAGGTACTGCCCCTGCCATCACAACTGTAATAATTAACCTTTTCCAGAGACCTCCCTCATTCCCACAATTAAGCTTCTCTTCTTGTCAGAAAGATTTTTACAAGGAATATCCGTAGGATTTCTGCAGAGAGCTCGATGTGGTTTGAAGCTTCCTCGTTCTTGCAAAGACCAGGTTTCTCTTTCTTGCAAAAGCTATCTGCAATCAAGCTTGTTGTGCACAAAGATATTATCTCTGTTTTCATGGTAAAAATGTATGAAACCTTTGTCTAGATTAAAATATGGGACAAGGAGTAAATGACATAAAACCACCTCACTGAGAATAAATCTAAAATAATTTCCAGACTTGGGGTCCAGAGATTTTTAGGCATTCGTGTCTCTGAACTGCTGCAGCTAAAATAAACCTGTTTCCTAGAAACTCCTCAGGTGTCCAGCCTCATCTGTCCTGCATCAACAAGACCCAAATTCCCAAAGATTTTGCAAAATAGTTATTAAACATGTAAACAGAAACACTGGCAAAACCCTTTAATGGGATGGTATGTGCTCTGAAGAAACCATACAGACAGATCGATAGAGGGACTTTATGGTGCAGGGTTCACCTTGGTATTAACTCACTCAATATGACATTTAGCAGGTGGCAGTTGAGCTGAAACCTGAAGGAGATGGAGTCACCTTAACAAATTTGGGAAAGAATAGGGGCATTAACATTTCTGGTTAGATGAAAGGGGAGAGGAGTCTTGAAAATTTGAGGAGCAAAGGAGGCCAGTGTGGCTAGAAGTTAATTTAAGAACGGCTTTGGATAGTATAAGATAATGTCAGTGGCATAGACCGGGAGTCTTAGACCTAGTAAGAATTTTGGATTTATTTTAAATGCATAGGAAATCAGGAGAATTACATGATATTTAAAAATTATGATTCTTATTTGTTCAAAATGTATCATTTATATCTATAGACATATTCAGTTGCTAAGCTTTCTACAGACAGCCCATCCAAGTCAGCTTGCTGCATATTTCCACTTTTCATACAGATGTTTTGCTATTGGCACACAGGGAGAAGACTGGTGATAAAGAAAAACACATCTACATTAGATATTTTAAAGTTTTTTGTTTATTTTGCCCATGATTTGGGAGCATGTTAAAAAGTCATCCAAAAATAAGCATTTGCTTCTGATGTCTCAGATGAGAATAATTTAGCACATTTGCTATTTTTATTCACAGTTAAACTGTCATTGTTTTCTTTTGCTTCATAGGTATAAATTGGTACTATAAAAATTGTTACAAAGTGTTGTTGATAAAAAGAATCAGAAGTAAATGAAAACTCATTACTACATTATGCTTGATTTTCTTTTGACATCCTAGGTCTTTTGGACTGTAGTACATTTTGGAGAAAAATATGCTCCTAAGATCTTTAGGTTTTATTTTAATATTCCCAGATATCTACTCAGTGGAAAATATTCTATTTTAAGAATCCAAGACTCAGTAACTTAGCATTTATTACTCAAATTACACTGGAAATATTTTTTTCTAAAATGTATAATATAAATTATATGATCCAGCCTCATGTGTATGTGTTTGCTGCATATAGGTGTGGTTTTTAGGTGCAAGCAACTGTTTGCTTATGTGGTGTTCATATGTCTCCTTCAAAATTGAAGACAGGTAGCAGGTGACCATGCATTTTTCTAAGGAAGGTCAGATAGTCTATTAACTCTACTGTAAAAATCAGTCAACTAAACTCTTTTCCTGGATAAATTCAATTGTTTAAACAAGGATCATTATTAGCACTTATAGTAATAGTAACTCATAGATGATTACATGTGTGCCAGATCCTAGACAGAGTCAAAATTAATTTCTGATGCAATCCTTTCAATAATTTTTCCATAATAATATTCCTATTGTATTTATTTAAGGTTACTAATGTTTCCTTGGCTCTTTCTGAAAGTGTTTCTCTACTTGGATCTTCAGGACTTCAGAAAGTTGGTAAAATGGAAACTATGACTTGTAAGTGATATGCTCATGTTGCACCATTGCACTCTGGATTACATCATTTAAAAGTCACAAAACCTAGAATATTAACATCCTTAATGAGTCCCAGTAAATTGTGAAATATTGTGAAATAGTCAAACCAAGTCTTTTGTACAAAAACAAACAAACCCAGCATTATCATTCTCTCTCTCTCTTCCCATCCCTCTCTTAATCAGAGATTAAACCCAGGGCCCAGGGGCACTTTACCACTAAACCACATCCTCTACCCTTTTTATTGTTTGAGACAAATTATCACTAAGTTGCTTAAGGCCTCGCTAAGTTACTGATGCTAGCCTCAAACTTGTGATCTTCCTGAGCCAGCCTCCTGAATCTCTGGGATTACAGGCATGCACCACCACCATGCCTGGCTAAAAAACAACATTCTCTTTATCAGCTGTTTACCTTCTAATACCTTTGTAGCTCCAGAAACATGACTCTTTCTATTCAAGTGCCAGATTATGAAGTATGTGTGAATTTATAAATGATTTGGACAGGTTTATGGAGAGCCTGACTTGTAATGTTATAAAATGAAATAAACAGGTTGATTTGAACACTCTTAATGTGATTTATAATGTTTATGCCCATCTGCTGGTTCTGCTTTTCAGCAAACCTGCCAATTAATTTTAGTATTACAAGAAATATGCCCTCTTCAAAAGAAACATGTCCATGCACACACACACATTTTACAAACAAAACAAAACTCCTTGTCCCTATTATTTAATGGCTTATACTTAGTACAAGGGAAATAATGGCACAGTAAATTCTATTAGGCTGAGGTTTCACTGTTGATATGAAATCACATTCTCACTACCAACATGACAATGACAAATATATTGCTTCAGGATTGAAATGAGAGAAAAGGGACAGAAGAATTAGGAATGTCCAGATGTACTATGTCACCATTTAGAATCACTAATGACTTTACTGGTTAGGAGAAAGAACTATATTTATAACATATCCAGATTGCCTGAGTTAGAGGAAGTGTTATACAAAAAGTTATCAAGTGAGACTAACAATATACACTTTTAGTTAACAACAACAATAAAAATATTTAGACAAGGTAAATCCAGATTAAAAGTATGGACTTTGGATTCACATAACATGGCTTAAGTTGACAATCTAGTGAGTGTGTCCTTGAACAAATACTCTGAGCCTGAGAGCTACTATGGGGCTCATATTGATGGGATTCAAGAAAATATGGATTTTGCAGACTTGTTTTAAATATGAATAAAATTATACACATAAATCTCTTAATAGAGTCTTCACAAAATTTATTATTATTATTTGAGTACATATTTATTTAGTGCAGATTTAGATTCACAGCAACATTAAAAGGAAGATTCAGAGATATTCCACATACTCCTTGCCCCCTTCACCATGCACAGCCTCCACCATCATCCACCATTATCCACCAGTGGTACATTTGTTACAATTGATGAATCTACATTGATACTTCATTATCACCCAAAGTCCATAGTTTACTTTAAGTGTAACTCTTGGTGGTGTACATTCTGAGTTTTGACAAATTTATATTAACACATATCCACTATTAATAAGTTGTACAAAACACTCTCATTACTTCAACATCCTGTGCAATTAGTCTATCATTTTCTCCCTGCAACCCCAGGCAACTACTGATTTTTGTTTATTTATTTGTTTGTTTGCTTTTTTATTTTTCTGTGTCTATAGTTTTTCCATTTACAGAGCATCATGTTGTTGTAATCACAGAGCATGTGGATTCTTCCGATTGTCTTTAGATTTAATAATATGAACTAAATTTCCCCCATGTCTTTCATGCCTTGCTATAATAAAAATATCATACACTGGGTCATTTATTTTTTTTAAATGCTTATTTTCTAGTTATAGGCGACAGAAAATCTTTATTTTATTTTTATGTGGTGCTGAGGATCGAACCCAGTGCCTTATGCGTGCTAGGCGAGCATGCTACCCCTGCGCCATAATCCCAGCCCCACACTGGGTCATTTATAAACTCCAGAAATCTATTTCTCACAGTCGGGAGACTGGGAAACTCCAAGATCAAAGCAGTGACAGGCTCCTTGTCTAGATGCCTGGCTTTTTTATTCATACTTGGCACCTTCATGTTGTAGAAGAAATAAAGGAGCTGCCTTGGAACACTTTTAAGGACACTGTTTCCATTTATGACGTAATCTCCTTCTTCCATTGGCCCTACCTCCTTAATATTAGGAATTCAACATAAGCATTATGTTGCTGAGTATTGCTGAGTAATATTCTGTTGACTGGATATAGCAGTTAATCCATTCACTTACTGAATGACATCTTTATTTCTTCCATATTTTGATAACTATGAATAAAAATGCTTTAAACGTCCATGTGTAGGTTTTGTGTGGATGTAAGTTTTCAATTCTTTTCAGTAAGTATCAAGGAGTATGATTGCTAGATCAAGAAGAAAGAGATGTTTAGTGTTGTAAAAATTGCCACACTTCCAAAGTGGCTGTACCATTTTACATTCCTCCAGCAATTAATAAGAGTTTCTATTGCTCCACATATTTGCCAGCATTTGATATTGTCAGTGTTTTGGATGTTGGCCTTTTTAATAGGTGTGTAAAGGTATCTCACTCTTGCTTTATTTTGCATTTCCCTGAGGATATATGATGTGGAACATCTTTTTTATGTATATATTTGACATCTGTATATATTCTTTGGTGAGATGATAAGGTCTTTGTCTATTTTTAAAATCAGATTACTTATTTTGTTGAGTTTTAAAAAATACTTTGAATATTTTGAATAGCAATCATTTATCAGTTGTGTGAGAATATTTTCTGTGGCTTCTCCTTTAATTCTCTTGGCATTGTCTTTACAAAGCAGGAAATTTTACTGTTGATGAATTATAGCTTACTAAGTCCTTTTTTTTCTAGAATCACACCTTTCGTGTCAAATCTAAAAACTCATTGCAACCTCCAAATCCTAAAATCATCTAGATTTTTTTCTGTTATCTGCTAGAAATTTTATAGTTGTATGTTTCTGTTTAGGTCTGTGATTTGAGTTAATTTTTTTGTGAAGGATATGAGGAAGGCCTATGCCTACATGCATTTTTTTTGGCGTGTGGACATCCAGTTATTCTAACACTATTTATTAAAAATACTATCTTTTCTATATTAACTTTGATCCTTTTTCAAATATAATTATTTTTATTTTTGAAAACAAGCTACTAAATACACATAGACCAAGATTTTGGTCAAGTTTTATTTCTGCAAACAGGCTTTGGTACTTTTTTCTTTTTTTCTTCATTTGATCTTTCTTCCCTAGTCATCATTTCTCTTATGAAACCTATTCATTAAATCCATTTTTCTCATATGTGTGTGTAAATGTACATGTAGAATCCAGAGAAGTATGAATTATCCATTTCACTTTTTATTTTATTTTATTTTAGTTTTTACCAGGGATTAAACCTGGTTTGCTTAACTACTGAGCCACATCCCCACTCCTTTTTATTTTTTTTATTTTAAGACAGGGGGTTTCTAAGTTGTTTAGGGCCTTACTAAATTGCTGAGGCTGGCTTTGAAATTGTGATCCTCCTGCCTCAGCCTTCAGAGCCTCTGGGATTACAGGCATCTAACTTTAAAGTAAGTGGTGCTCTATGTCATATGCATAAAACAACTGATATTTAAATAACAGTTGGCCCTTTCACAGAATTAGCTCATTTGATGTTGAACTTAAACCTAAGATATATGGTCTTTTCTGCATTTCAATTTACACATGTGAAACAAGACCATTGCTCTAGGTTATACAGAAGAAAAAAGTAGATGATAACATATACAGACCTTCAGATTTCAGACCTACACATTCCTAACATTATAAACACAGCATATGGCAAATGCAATTTGAGTAATTATGTCAATAAACAGTTACAAGCACTTTGAATAGACTAACGATTCATACATACTGGTGCTTGCTTTCTCTTCTTTGCACAAGCTGATTGAGACCATTCAATGCAGAAATAGATGATAAATTGAAAAAGACATTTCTAAAAACCTTGTAATCTCCACTAATCAGATGAAAATAATGTGTTGCTTCATGTGTATTCTATTATTTTTATTATTTATTAAACTGTACAGTGATATAATATGAAGTAAGTCTAAAGACTAGAAACTGTAATCAGGTATAAATTGTTTAAATTCACTTAATTCATTTCCCATTTTATTTTATTTTTATTTTTTATTTTTTGATACTGGAGATTGAACTCAGGACCACTCGACCACTGAGCCACATCCCCAGCCCTGTTTTGTGTTTTATGTAGAGACAGGGTCTCACTGAGTTGCTTAGTGCATCACTGTTGCTGAGGCTGGCTTTGAACTCGCAATTCTCCTGTCTCAGCCTCCCTAAGTGCTGGGATTACAGGTTTGCACCACCGCGCCCGGCTTTCCATTTTATTATATACACTACATTCAAAAACATTTCCTTTACACAGTGAAAGTTGAACAAGAGTTTTATGATGAATATTATTTTTCTATTCTTTTATTCTTCTTGTTTATTATAGACATCATTTTAAAAGGAAAAAATTACTTTAAATTTATATACAATATTGTTATTATCATTATCTTAACAAAAATATTAAATGTTACTTATTAGGTGCTAATGTGTGAATAGCTATGCATTTTACATACATTATCTTGTTAATCATTATAGTTCACTTAGATTAATATCAATAGTTCTACAATTAAAAGCAAAGAAATTTGTGACTTTAAGCAGATTATCTAGCACAACCCAAGTCCCTATACAGCTGGTAAAGGCATAACCTAGACTAAACTTTTTTCTCTATTTCACTTTGAGGATTTCAATTTTGATTGACTCATCTATTGTACATATATGGGTTGCTGCTTCCTGCCTCATATATTGTATTTCATTTAGCACAATTACTATAAGAAGGCAATTATAGTGGACTGAAATTCAAATAATGCCATGTTATAATTCACTCATTAGATAATAATTTAGCATTTATTATATTCTTCACATAAAATTAGTTCAGTGGCAGAAACAAAAGTAAAACATGTATAAATATTGTATTTGAGAAAATTTTTAGCATTAGAGATAAAATATGTACATTAAAAATAACAATCCAAAATTTACAATGGTACATTTCATCACAACTCTATCGGTTTTAAGGAGATTTGAAAGTACCATGTCCTCCTTTTTGTCACTATGGCCACATGGCTTCCAACCACACCTTTCAGAATTCCCCACACAATAATTCTGACAAGCTTTTCTTTAGGTAAATCTGGTGCTGACCCACTCCTATACTCCAGTGACCATTATGCAGAACGAATATGAGTATCCAATCATTGGCTCCAGCTTTAGAACAAAATCTGAGGCCCATCTTTAATTACTTCTGGAAAGTGCTCTGCTCTGTTGGTTCTATGACCCAATATCTGATTGATATGTGATTCATGCCCCCAACTCAAATGACCTCATATCCAGGCTGCTCTTCAGGCCAAGTCTTGGGTTCAACTTTTATAATAAATATGTATCTCAAAATTAATGTCTTTAACTATTCAAAGACTGAGAATTTTGTGAGCTTATATCCATCTAATATAGGGAGTAAAGAACACTGGTAGCATGTCCCAAAATGAATGTTGGCTTCCATAAGTGATTTTTCTAGAACACAGACATGATGAAACAAAATCTAGGAGACTATCTTTTCATTTTAAGATCTGCCTAATGTGACTATATTAGTAATAATTTCAAAATTATCCACACATATCATAAAAGGTTAACATATATTTATGTTTGCACATGTCTTAATTTGAGTTGAGAGGGGGTGGAATATCCTTGATTGGGATAAAGGTGAGAGGGTGATAAGTGAATGGTCAACTTTAAAATATATTAAACAGAACATATAAAATATATTAAACAGAACAAAATAAAATCAAGGAACATATTCTTAAAAGAGTCAGAATTACAGAATGTACTTGAATGAACATATAGCTCTTACTCCGTATGTGGTATTATTTTAAATGTTTTAAATAATTGTAATATATTTGAGTTTATTCATTTATTGACAAAATGTATGGAACACAAAATAATAAAATAAAGATAGTTAAGATAAAGGAGATATGAAGCTCACATTGATAAAATAAAACACTAAAACTTGGTAAGGTAGTCATTAAAAGGTAAAGGACAAATACTTATTGATAATAAATTGTAAAATTGTGAGCTAATGAATCATTTTTTAAAATTGAATAAAAAATTAAAATAGAGATAAGAATAAGATGAAAGAAAACAAATAAAATTCCAGTGAATGCAATTTTAATTGTTTTGTCTTCAATCTTTCCAGGAGGAGAATTGGGAAAGAGATAAATTAGTCTAAGGATTTAGGACAAGGCTTTAAGTCAAGGGAGTAAATGGGAGAGAAGAAAGGGACACTAGCACTTAGGATAGAGGCAGTGGTTAGGAAAAGAAGGCTAGCCTTTCAGGCCTAAGACCCTTTCTTCCACACTCTCTCAATTTTGGTCCTAAAGTTTCTAAAGCAACTTTTAAGAAATAAATTTAAAAAAATAACAAGCTGCCAAGCTTACAAGCTACTCTGAGGAATGAAAAATCCTATTTACTGGAATGTAATGGTAATAATTATGTTAGTTAGCTTTTCATCACTGTGACTAAAGTACCTGATGAGAATAACTTAGGGGAGGAAACGTGAAGTTTTTTTTGGCTTATGGTTTCAGAGATTTAGTCCATGATGGGCCGAGTTCATTGTTCTGGGCCCAAGGTGAGGTGGAAGGTTGTAGTAGCGGAGCACTGCTCCATTCATGGTGGCCAGAAAGCAAAGAGAGGAAAGGAGGACAGCACCACAAAGATGCATCCTTCCAGGGCAGCTGCAAATGACCCACCTCCAGCCATGTCCTACTTGCCTACAATCACCACCTAGTTAGTCCATTCAAACTAGGATGGATTGATTATATTTCAGCTCTCATAATTGAAATATTTCACCACTGGATATTCCTCCATTAACATGGGAGTTTTGGGGAGACACCTCATATCCAACCCATAACAATAGTAGAACAAAGGAGTTCACTTTCAGAGATGAGACAAATAGGAAAGGTCTGATGCATGCAGGTTTTTGAACTAATTTGTATTTTTTTTCCTTTTCTGATTACAGTGGAAATCCAGTAGTAGAATAGAGGACTTGAAGCAGGAGAATATGATGATATGAGTTATCCGGCACAATAACACTTTAGCTCATATGTGTATTATAGATTGTGAACAAGATAGAGTAAATGCGTTTAGGAGGGTTTTGCAAGATGGTGCCTTGGTTGAGAGAGATGGAGAGAAATGAATGGGAGCCAATTAAATGTATTTGGGTGTGAAAGAAGAAACATTTTCAAGTTATTGTGTTTTCCTAATCTTTGAGTTAAAAATGTTTTTTCTCTACAGTGAATTTATCTAAACCTACATGTATTTACCAATCTATATTTTATTTCTGAGTCACCCTTCTTTAGTGCAAGAGGAAGACTACCTATTCAACCATAATGTGTAGTACTAGTGGAAAGCAGATGGATATATAGAAAGGCTAGCATAGTTCTCTTTTCAAACAGCAAGGGTCTTTCTGTGTAAGCTTGCTCTGTGGTCCAGTGAGCAATGTCAACCAGTATTTGGTTCTCTACAAGTACTTAATAGTTGGGTCAGGGACTTCCTACTTCTATCACATATCTCTAGTCAACTGAGCTAGTGCTCATCAACTGTTAGAAGCTTTAATTTTCAGCACACTGCTTAGAATATTTAATTTTTTTCTCCTTTTCTTTAAGACAAGGTAAATAATAAATCTAGGTGAATCAAGAAGCAAAGAACTCCTAAAGACAAATGATGATCTTTCCTTTTACTTGAAATTGTTGAACATCTTCAACATAAGAGTTACTGTGGGGCTGGGGCTGGGGCTGGGGCTCAGTGGTAGAACGCTTGCCTCTCATGCGTGAGGCACTTGGGTTCGATCCTCAGCACCACATAAAAATAAATAAATAAAGACATTGTGTCCATCTACAACCAAAAAAAATAAAAAATAAATGAGTTACTGTGTACTACACATTAATTCTGTGTGCTGAGCACTTTGCATGTGTTGTCTTAATTAGCTCTCATCAACTCTGTAAGGCGCTGTACCATGATCATCTGTCCTTGCACATAAAGAAACTGAGGATCAGAGTAATTAAAAACCTATCACATCATCAAAGAGCTATTAACAGTCAGAGCTAGAATTCAAATTCAAATTGGAATGAGTCATAGCCAATGAGATCAAGTATATTGTCTTACCATGTTAGAGTTAAATATTTATATAGATAAATATATATATATATATATACTTGAAACCACATCATATATATATATATATATATGATGTGGTTTCATGAATATACATGCATATTATTGCAACATTTCTTTTCTCTTAACAAAGACATTCTGGCCCTTACCATATGTTAATGTTGAAGTCAAATGTCTTCCACAAATACTTTAAAGCAGACAGTGATTTCTTCTGTCAGAGAGTTTATTTGAATCCTACTCATGTACTGTCTTGGTGTAGTTCTACTTCTGTCAGTGCTGGGTTAGCATGCTTTTATACAAGAGGAATTGGAAATGAAATGCTATGAAATTGAGACTTGCACCCCTTCTAGACCTTCAGAGCACTGCTTTGTACTAAGATATCTATCAGGTGAACTTCTATAGTAGTATCTAATTAGGCTGACAGTCAAATGTGAGCTCTTGAATAAAAAATCATGTTGAAAAGACTTTTTTATCCTGTAGGTTATAAGGCTCTGAAAGGTTTGTAATTTCTTAGCCACTTATAATAGGATTATAATGCCCTTTGGTGAGTGCTGTTTGAATGCCAGGTCCTCTACTAGAGATGAAGCTCTCTATACCTCTCACCAATTTGTTAGCTTGCATTTAAACAATGTCAAAATTTATATGTATATCCCCTACCTAAAATATTCAACTTAAATCTTTGCTCCTGTTTGCCAGATGGCTTCATTTGTTAGTTGAGAGTAGTCTGAGAAAACTACGCTCTTTCCTTTAAGGTGAATATTCTAGTCACTTGTGATTTCGACATTAAAGAAGTCATACTGCTTTCTGGAACTTATGAGATTACTATAATTAAATAATGTAAATATTATTTGTGATGAGCCTCTAAAACCTTTACCTGATACGTTGATGTTTCTTAAATCCAATCAGTTGTTTTGATAACATCACTATTGTCATTTAAATTATTGTCAATGACTTTTTTCTTAGTTTTTTTTCTTCTATACAGAAGAGAACCTCATGTTTTACACAGTAGAGAGCACTTCACATTTATTTTTACTTTTGATCCTCTCTATCTATTGGTTGAAATCTCTAGGGCAGGCTGAGTGAGGCAATAGTCTATTTCCCCAAGGCCGGAAGGAAGTGGAATGTGCACTAGAACCCAAATATTCTGATTGTGTGTTCATAAGCTTAAATCCTTTCTTTTGCTAACTGATCACACTGAAGTGTAAAACAATTTTGCTTTTCCAAAAAAAAGCCTGAGCTCTGTCAATAGTTGACTCTGGGCAAATCATTTAATGTCTATTTGACATTTACTTCTTGTCTGTCAGAAGACAGGGTCTGGGGTCAGTGATTGTTAGTTTCTTAATGCTCTAAAATTGTCATTTTATTTACAGTTAGTCAGACCAAAGCCTCCAAACTTTGAAAATAAATTAAATAGAAACTGGAAAAAAATGGTTAGATCTAGAGAGGAAAACATGGAAACTAAGATTTAAGAGATAGGATATACTTAATTTTATACTCTTCATATTATTCTATACCATATACAAATAAATAGGTCTAGTTGATTAAAAATATAGATTTAAAAACAAAGAAACTAGGAGAAACAGAATATATTGCTGTTTACTATATTAAAATATTTTAATGCAGTTGACAAAGTTTTCATGAATCTAATTCATGAAAATTCTAACTTGCTTGCTTCTTCTTACATGAGAGTATATCTATTTCTTTGCCTTCGTGATAGTAGCATTTTTACTTACTAATACTGGCCTCAGTAATATAATTTAGCTGTTATGAAGATGGTCCTTAAAGTGTTTTGTTTGTACTATTTAATATGTCATTTAAATTATTGAATTATTTAATAGATGTAAGTTCCACTTAAATTTGTTTTCTACATCATAATATTGGAAATTAGACTTTATCAACAAGAAAAGGTAAAAATGTGAATGATTTCAAGCAGACTAGGATTAGTGATCACCAAAAATAGATGGAATTTAGCCATAATAAGTTACTTGGTGTGACATTCTATGGTATAGCACCACCTGGTCTGAAAAATACAGAACAAAATTAATAAACAAAACATTTCATGCTATTCTTGAAAATACTGCTGATAATTAAGGAATTAAATATTGGTAATAAATAAAAATATTAATGACTACCAGAGTATTTGAGCAATTCTTTCCTTTTCATGAATTTGGAATATGAAAAAATTCTTGAAAACTTGGATGACTTTTCCTTTGCTATAAATTTCAAACTTTCTATATGAGAACAGCCATTCATTCCTTTTAGCAATATTTAAAAAGAAAAATAATAGAGATTAAAAAAAATAATTAAGGAAATCAAACTAAATGTAGAGGATATGACAGTATAGCTTTTAGGAAATATACATCTTAGGATAGTGTTTTGCTTTGTTTTGAGGAAATTTTATGTAAGTTGATCATAAAGAATATAAATAATTATTACTGAGAAGCAATGGAAACTGTATATGTAAAGTACTCTGCAACCATATTCAAACATCTAAGTAGACACAGTTTACATTGTCTCTATATCAAACTATTTATCCAGTGTATTGCATAATAGTTTTGATAAATATCCTTCAATGTCCACAAAGTATTCCCTTTAATCATCTCAATTTGAATAAAATATACAAAATTATTTTTTCCTCAAAACTTCAGATAAATAACTGTATTCAAAGCCATAATGGGAAAGTAGGTCGACAATTGTAAGATACATATTCATTGACAGATTAGACTAAAAATCAAAGGAAGAGGTAGAGACTTTTAATTATAAGTTTTCAAAGCAAAATAATCTTTTCTGCATTTTGCAAAATTACCTGAGATGTGGGCATGCCAATGGATTTCCTTCTAAATGAAAACTGTATAATTCATATTATTTATTTAAATACAAAAATGTTATTCTCGTTAGTCAATATTCTTTTAAGTAATTTTTTTTGTTTTTGTGTGTGTGGTATGAGAATTGAACCCATGGGCACTTAACCACTGACCCACATCCCCAGCCATTTATTTATTTATTTTGTTAATTTTAAGACAGAGTCTTGCTAAGTTGATTAGGTCCTTGCCAACTTGCTGAGGCTGGCCTCAAACTTGCAATCCTCCTGCCTCAGCCTCCCTAGTGTGTGCACCCCTGTGCCCAATACTTTTTAAATTTTTTTACAAATACATATTTAAACTATGAGGACACTTTTTATAAGCTGGCTAAACTGTGCATATATAGTGTCTGCTTTAATAACAATGTGATCCATTACTTGGAGTGGTACCCGACATTCTGCTGAAAATCAATAGTCATGTATTCAGAGAATGAAGAAATGGGTGAATGAGAGTTCTCTATTCCTGCTTTTCCCCAACTCTTTACATTTCTCTATAAAGTTATTAAATTATGAGGAATAACTATAATTTCAATTTTATCATGAATACAACTTTTATAATCTGAAATAACTATGATACTGCTTTTCTCCTGAAAAACAAATTTGACTCAACTATCATATTTTTCACTGTATTTCTAAAAAAAAAAAATTTGGGCTTTCATGTCAGTCTGTGTGACTAAACTGTACTTTCCATGCTGTGCTCAGGAAAGTGATGTGCACAAAGAAGTCAGGCACCTCAACACCCTATTGCATTTGAAAGCCACTATTCCTATGCTATGTTACAATGTATTTTACAATGCACAATCTGAACAACAGCTTGGGTCCTTTGAAAATATAAACATCATCAAAAATGTAAGACTCTATGGCCACAAGACAGAGTTTCATTTGAAAATTCATTCCACTCATTTGTAGTTGCTCTGGAGAGTACCTCACCAAAAATGAGGAAATGAGTGGCTAAGGGAAGGGAAGGTATAGGTCTTGTGGCTGCTTTTATCAGCAATAATGGCAGCACGATTTACCATGCAATATAGGTTCAAAATCATTTGTTAAATTAATTATTAAATAGCAAAACAGAATCACAATGACTGAAAATAATACATAAGAATGAAACCTTCTATTTGTAAACTCCAAGATTTTTTTCCACCTCATGTGTTGAAGAAATATCCGTAAACTGTGAAAATCTGAAACAATAAACATGTTACAAAGTAAAATAGATACCATTTAGTACAGGTATCCACATGGAAATCATAATACAATAATATAAATCAATAAAATAATAAAACTTATGAACAGAGCTATGTTGAAGAATTAAAAGGTGATTCCTAGTGTATGCTTGGTGTTTATTTTATTTAGCTGAGTATTGTGAGACCCATGTGTTTTAGATCAATGTTTTTCAAACTTTATCTTGCACGAGAAATACTTGGAGAAACTGTTGAAAGACACATACCAGCTCTACTCCAGAGATTCCAATGCAGTGGTTTTGAGCAGGGATAAAAGTTGACTTTTCTCACAAGTTTAAATTAATGTTAATTTTGGCAGTTTTAAAGACATCTTGAATCATGCCACTTCATTTTTTTATTTATTTATCTTTTTAAAATATTTTTTTAGTTGTAGATGGACACAATGTCTTTATTTTATTGCTTTGTACGTGGTGCTGAGGATCAAACCCAGGGCCTCACGCATGCGAGGCAAGCGCTCTACCGCTGAGCTACAATCCCAGCCCGAATCATGCCACTTTAGAGCATTTGAGACTCTTCAAATGTTTACTTTTGAATCCAGATGTAACACATGAGTTGGTGGTGAGAAAACTCCTTCAGTTAATTTTCTTTTAAAAGGGTAACTTTCTCTTAGAATGAGGTCATCAAAAACATTTTAAATGAAGCAAAATGGCATCATTTCTTCTTAAAAATGGAAGCAAAAGTACTTTTTTAATTTTTGTTTTTGTTTTTATAGAATGTGTTGGCTCATATATTAAATATGAAGTATATGTCAACTTAGCCAATGTTATACAAAAATAAAGAGTCACAAGTGGCACTATGGCATAGAAAAAGGAACAATCACAATTTATACTTACGGTTATGTGTCAGGTGTGGCTGTGTTCTGCTTTTGTTTCACTCCTTGAATGAAGGAATAGTCCCTATGTAGTATAATGTATATCTGGTGGAAGAATTTTAAAATATCCATTAGTTCTAAATGTACTCAGAAGTGACAGGTTTTATTGGCTAAAGCAAGCCATACAGTTGTTCCCCATAATAGTGGAAACAGCACCTTCGCACAGGCAGAGGTGTCACCAGTCACACAGCCTGGCAAGCCTGACATCAAGTGGGCAAAAAATAGAATCCCCACTCCAGGAATGACAACTGATGTTTTCTGATGCTTCTTCTGTTGGAAATAATTTGAAAAATTACTAATGATTTTTGTTAACTTCATAATTCAGAATTTTGTTCACAAATATTTGCCTTACCAAACAAGTCATATTTTAATTGATACATTTCCACTTAATCCTCCCACAAAATCAAATATTTATATCTTAAAGTATATAAATTTACTTGAGACAGCATACTCTTTTTTTACTGGATTTACTAGGAAGAAGAAAATACTAGACTTGGAGTCAAAGACCTGGATTTGATTTTGTTTTTCTCTTGTTTTAAATTCGTTCTAATTAGTTATACATGACAGCAGAATGCATTTCTATTCATTGTACATAAATGGAGCAAAACTTCTCATTTCTCTGGTTGTACACGATGTAGAGTTGCACCAATGTGCAGTCATACATATACCTAGAGTAATTATGTCCATCTCATTCCACCATCTTTGCCCAATCCAAAGTTCCACCACCCCCTGCCCCATTATGGATCAACGTCCACTCATCAGATAGAACATTTGAACTTTGATTTTTTGAGATTGGCTTACTTCACTTAGCATGATATTCTCCAACTCCATCCATTTACCTGCAAATGCCATAATTTTATTCTCTTTTAATGCTGAGTAATATTCCATTGTGTATATATACCACAGTTTCTTTATTCATTCATCTACTGAAGGGCATCTAGGTTGGTTCCACAGTTTGGCCATTTTGAATTGAGCTGCTATGAACATTGAGGTGGCTGTGTCACTATAGTATGCTGTTTTTAAGTCCTTTGGGTATAGACTGAGGAGTGGGATAGCTGGGTCAAATGGTAGTTTCCTTGCAAGTTTTCTAAGGAATCTCCATAGTGCTATCCATAGTGGTTATACCAATTTGCAGTGTCACCAGCAATGTATGAGTGTGCTCTCCCCCACACATCCTCACCAACATTTATTACTGCTTATATTCTTGATAATTGCCATTCTGAGTGGTGTGAAATGAAATCTTAGAGTAGTTTTGATTTGCATTTCTGTAATGGCTAGAGATGTTGAATATTTTGTCATATATTTGTTCATTGATTGTATATCTTCTGAGAAGTGTCTGTTCAGTTCCTTAGCCCATTTATTAATTGGTTGATTGATTTTTGGAGTTAAGTTTTTTATATATCCTGGAAATTAATGCTCATCTGATGCGTGTGTAGACAAGATGTTCTCCCACTTTGTGGGCTCTCCCTTCACATTATTGATTGTTTCTTTTGCTGAGAAGAAGCTTTATAGTTTGAATCCATTTCATTTATTATTTCTGGATGTCACTGTTACACTAAAAGACCTAATTAACTTCTTTTAGCCTCAATTTTCTCTTCTCTTTAATTTAATAAGTAATACTATCTTCAGAGTTTTCAGAAGCTAGAAGAGAAACAGAGAGAATAATACAATAAAATAAAAGCACATCCGAAACATTAATGAGAAATCAAATTCTGAGTCTGATTAAAATTATTACTTTGTGGCATCTAATGATATTCAAAATCACTGGTTATTGAAATTTCAACATCAATTTATTGAGTTTTAATGACGTGTGAATACCATGGAAGTGAAGTATAAAAACACTCACTGATTTAAATAAAAATACTTTAAGATATTTTTAAATAAATAAAATACTTTATGATAGCTAAGGATATGATTTTTGTATCTGAGAAATTAGGAAGAAGACAGGTTAGTATTCAAAATAGCCAAGCTACACTATCTAATAATTTGCAACATGCAATAAAGATCCTTAGTTTTTAGGTTACGATGTGTAATTAGTTTTTATAAAATTAATGCTATGATAAACATAGATTTTTCTACATGTAAGCAAAAATAACCAAAAATGGGAGCAGACTTCGATCAGCAAGCTTTCTTTATGAAGCTATGGTAGCATGGCACATGGCACATTTTCAGGGAAGAAAATGGCAACTGGTTACCAGAAGGGTATGCTTTTTATAGGTCTTATGAAAGTTAGTCATAGCAGAACATTTAGTGTGATTTAATCTTTAAAGGCTTGGGACATGCTGGCTAGGCAGTCAGGAAACTAATAGTGCAGGTTAAAAATCTAACTCAGGAAAACAGCTGTAAAAGCTCAGAACTCATTCTAACTCAGGGAAACAGTGTAAAAGCTTGAAATTCATTGTTACTTGGATAAAAATCCAGAGCCAAGAGCCTGTTTTGTTTACCTTCTTTCTCCCAGGACCCATTGTCCTTGGGGAAAGATAAAAGCCCAGAGCCCAGAGCCTAATGTTTGCCTTCCCCTCCTCCCCTCCAAGATCACACTGTCCTCCTTTTCTCCCTGGGGGCTGTCATTTCTCTTTTTGGGGGGATATTATTTTCCATTTCACTATAAAGTGTTAATTGACCTATTATTTTTCCATCTACCAATCATCTATTTCTTAATGTTTTATTTTGTCATCTTGCAAGGTATTTCTTAAAATATTCATTCCTTGGTGGATTATGTCTATTGAATAGAATTTAGGTTAAAAGTTTCAAAAGGCAAACTTAGATTTACCTATTTATTTCATGATTTTATAGTTTTGAAAGGCTTTCCTTTGGAAGATTGAGTTAGTCAGCTACGAATCACTGTGACCAAAATACCCAATAAGAACAAGTTAGAAATGGAAAATTTTATTTTGGCTCATGGATTCAGATGTTCAGTCCATGGTGGGCCAACTCCATAGCTGTGGGCCCAAGCTGAGGCAGAACATTATGGTAGTAGAAGGGTCTGATGGAAGAGTTCTGCTCCATTCATAGCTGCCAGGAAGCAGAGAGAGGGAAGGGGGAAAGGACCACAGGAAAGATGTACCCTTTCAGGGTACACTATCAGTAACCTACTTCCTCCAGCCATGCCCTATCTGCCTGTAGTTAACACCTGGTAAGTTTGTTCAAACTAAGATAGACCGATTAAATTTCATGCTTCTCTCCTTCTGTTCTTAAATATGCAAAAATATCAGGGCAATCAAAGGGTGAGTATACCTGTTGTTTAAAGGTCTCTTTCTTCAATTAATGTGTAAAATATTTTTTACTGATACAGTTACTCTCCATAATGCTCACAGATTATTTATTATAAGATGAAAGTCTGCTACTAATTAATACTTTTCAACATGGTAACACAAAAAGGACACTTTGAGGTATGCACTGCATAGGAATGGATCACATATATCATGGACTTCCAATAGTTTACATATATATATATATATTTAAACTTTTTTAGTTGTAAATGGACACAATACCTTTGTTTTATTTACTTATTTTTACATGGTGCTGAGGATTGAACCCAGTGCCTCACACATGCTAGGCAAGTGGTCTATCACTGAGCCACAATCCCAACCCAATTTGGTTTATATTAACTATTGACATCATAGCCATCTAAGTTTGTAAAAGTATATCTACCACGTTTATAGATGAAACTAGATGGAATTGTGTAAAGATGCATTTCTCAGAACTTACATCTATCATTAAGTGACATGTGAGTCTATTCACTAAAAACTGGCCTGAATATATGTTTTGGATACCTAGGGAAAATAAGTTTCTTACCAATCTTTCATTTTAATTTAAAATTGAAATTTAATTTCATTTAATTTAAAATTTTTTTTAAGATTGAAAACATATGTGGATTTACAAAAGACTCCTTTAATGGAGTTTTTTAGACATGGTGGTACACACCTGTAATCCCAGTGATTCACAAGGCTGAGGCAGGAAGATTGCAAGTTCCAAGCCATCCTCAGCAACTTAGGAAGAATATGTCTCAACATTTAAATAAATAAATAGATAGATAAAGAGATAGATAGATAAATAAATAAAATTTCTTGGGATGTGACTCAGTGGTTAAGTACCCTTGGATTCATTCCTTGGTACAAAACAAAACAAAACAAAAAGATTTCTTTAAAAATGAGAAGGAATGGGAAACATAAGAGAAATAGAGGAACACTGGACGCGACATGGGGGAGGTGGGGGGCAGGAAAGGGGAATGGGTATAGTAAAGATGGTTGATAAAAAAAAATTATATATATATATATAATATATATATATATACTGTTCATTGAAAGTGCATATAAAGGTGTTTAATATGAAGAATTTAATCTGCTTATAATTTTGTGCAAAGTTAGAAAAATTATGATTATAACAATTTTTTCAATTTGCCTCAACAAATGTTTTCATTGAACAGTGTGTACAGCTTCTGAAAATTTGTTTTTTTCTGTTATGTTTGATAACATGTATTAAAATGCAATTTTTGAGAAAAAAAAGACAACAATTAAAAAAATGAGAAGGAAAAAATGTCTGTATTTTGTGACCTTCAGTTTAATTTTCCCAGGTCTCAATCTCCATGAATGTTTACCTATCCAAAAGCATCTTGGATACATCCAATCCTTGAAGCCAGACACTTTTTTCCTTTATTCCCAAAGACCATTGTATATGAAAGCACTGTTATACTTTAGATTCCATTTTAAATAATTATCATTGCCCCTCTTCCTACCTGATTGTGAGTTCTTCATAGTAGCAATGATTTTCATATAAGAAAATAGCTGAAATATGAACACAATATATAATTTAAGATATAGTCTTACATACATAATTCACACTGATTGAAGTCTTTACATTTAAGCAAAATTTTAAGATAATCACAAAACTTTGTTACTTACTGAGAATCAATATAATTAATGAATTTTGCTCTACTTGTGATACTTCAACTCAGAGATAATTTAATAATGCTAAGTAACCAAATTTTTTAAAATTTATGTATATTTTCTTTTATAATAGATGAGCAAATTTGTGATATATCCTGGTAATAAAATAGTATTTTTAAGTTTTTAAACTGTACTCATAATACACCAGCTTATTCAAGTTTAAAAACAATGAAGCTTGACACTTCTAATGAATATTTATCATATCACATTTTGTTCCTTCATGTAATTTACTAAACCATTTCTAATTAATCGTAAATATTCAACTGAAGCATGAGACTGTCTAGAAAGTAAAGGGAAGAGAAACAAGGCTGCAAGCTGTCATGTTTTTACTAACAAGAACAACACTGAATGCAGATGAATTTGTAATATTGAAAGAGTCATTTCTCTTTGCTTTCAACCTCACTACTTGAAATTTATAATGTATTGAGATATGATCTATATTGCCCAAGTCACATGAGATAGTGAGAAATCACAGCTATGTGGTGTTTTAGAAAGGTGATGAGGCCATGTGATAAAACCGTAAGAAAGAGATGACTTCATGCACTGCTTCCTCACATTATCTTCACTTCCATAACTTTTTCAATTAAATTTCAACAAAAATGTCAAATCTGAAGTGGTTTCAAATTCCTCATCTGCCTTTTGTAAAATGATTCAGTTCGTGTGCAATGGGAACTACTTATAAAATGTTGCTGAGCATGCAACTCCAAACCAGTCAGCAGTCTGGAAATTTGCTCAGATTTAGACCATTTAATATAAATTATTTTCTGCCTTTTCATAACCTTATTTTTAATTATGTGCTTGCAAAAATTAGGACTGACTCCCTTCTTTAGATTAAGCCCAATGTCTGTTCTTATAAAATGTATGATAAACATAAAATTTCTATTACCCAAAGTCTTAGAGGACAGTTAAAGGAACTTTTTTTTATTACCATTTTATCTCTATTTAAAACAATGGTATGCAGAGTTCAGATATCATCACCTGGGGTTTGTAAAATGTCTTTGAAATTTATTTTTCATACACTTGAGTAGATTTGAAGCTTCAGTTTGGGTGCTGCTAGATAATTTACCTTACAAGCATCTCCTTCAAAGAAGAGCAAACTGCATCCTGTAACTCTCTAAAGGCAGGAATGAAAAATGATTGCCTATATTGAGAACAACTAAAATTTTGCTTAATTTAAAGCAGCTACAATGAGTAAATCATCCTCTCTGCTTAAATGGTGTCTCATAGAATCTGTGGACAAATTTTCACAAAAGTGTTTTGAAAATATTAAATACAGATAGTCTTTGACTTATCAGGAGTTTAAATCTCTAGGACGCCATAATAAGTTGAAAATATCTTGAGTTGAAAATGCACTTAATGTACCTAACCTACTGTACAACTTAGTGTAACCTACATGTCAGAACACAGAGTTGAAAAAAATCATCTGACACAAAACTTGATTTTTACAATAGAGTGTTAAGTGTCTCATGTAACTTAATATGATACTGAAATTGAAAAACAGAATGATTGAATGGGTATTCATTATGAATATACTCTGAAGGTATTATGGTTTGTATATGAGGTTAATGCAGAAATGTTCAGAAGTAAAATGGATTTTGAGAGCTGTTAACAAATAGACACATAGTTTGAATGGACTGGGTGGAAACTGTGAGTATGTGGGGCATGACTGAAAGAGCTGCTTCCTTGGGTCATGTCCTAGAAGGGTTCTTCTTCCCTGTGGCCCCTTCTGCCTTCCCTCTCTTTATTTCCTGACAGCCATGAAGTAAGGAGTTTTCCCCTGCCACACTCTTTAGCCATGATGTGCTGCCTTAAGTAGGGCCCACAGCAAAGGATTTGACTGCTCATGGGCTGAACCTCTGAAACTGTTAGCTAAATTGCCCTTTCCCTCTTCTAGTTGTTCCTGTCAGGTATTGTGGTGGTAGGGATGCAAAGTTGACTAACATAGCAAGAGACACAGGTAGGCGTTTTAGACATGGAGGGATATAAAACCAAAGCAAAATAACCAGGGCGTGGTAGAAATAGTGCTGCTACCCAGAATCACAAGAAGCCACCATAATAAATATCACTATACTAGGAAAATGTGAAAATTCAAAAGTATGAGTAATACAGAGTATGTATTAGTTGAGTACCATTGTAAGTTGAAAAATCACAAGTTGAACCATTTTAAGTCACTTATGCAATAATCTAAAAGTTCAATTTATGGCAAAATGTTCTATAAGACATGAGGCTAGGTACAAAGGAAATCTGCACTGATTTTTGAAATACAGTCAAACTAGGGAAGGATATAAACCCTTTTATTAGAGAGTTTAACAACAGAAATTCTTGCCTATCACACCTATTGCATGGTGTCAGAGTTGAGTGGCACAGCATTCACTCAAGAGGTTTCAGAACAGATTTGTAAAAATGTGTTGGAGTAAATGTTATTTAAATAATGAAGTATAATTTGTAAGTCTTGTCATGGGAAATGTATACTAGTAATAGAAAAATGTTATGTTTTGTGAATTTCTCTATCAACTTTGGCAGCTCAACATTGGTGAGTTTTGGGGGAGGGATAGGTGAACAATGTTACCACTAGAGAATGAGTCCAGTGAAGGAGGGGCTGGTAACTTTCTTGTTCCCTATGTTTCTAGGACATGGAATAATATGTGACACATATCAGGACCTTAGGATTTCTTTTTTTAATGATGAAATAGCCAAAATGTTGAAAAACTCATAGTAGAAAATTTTAAAAATTATACTTAAAAGGATGTAAGTGTAGATTCATGTATCAGAAAAATATTGAGCAATATATAGTACATTAAGTTCTAAATTATATAAACCAGTTATAATTATATTTGAGGACAAATCTCATAAAAATTGAGGCTTTTACAGTAGCTCAGTATTTAGACACATGAATGTATGTATATTAACAAATTGACATATGGAAAAAAGAGGCGGTAGTATGTTTTTGAGGTTATTTAACCAGACTAACATGAAATAATTCATTTTGGGAAATACTGAAATTAAGTAGAATCACAATTTGGAAGACTTGATGTCATTGTGTATGTAAATTTTCTAATAGGGTGGGTGGTTTCGAAGAAGAAAAGTAAATTAAAAGATGTGCTTATTTCTGTGGCATGAAACCATACATAGAATGGATGAATGAAGTTAGACCAGTTGGTTAAAACTTGAAAATATCTAAAAGAAAGTACACAATGCAGGCTTTCTAGTAATTCCATCTGACAGTGGTGGTTTTCCTACAGTTGCACTAGCTAATAGGCAGATTGTCAAATGCCTTTGACATTATCATCTAGTTTAAGAGACAAGATTTCCTTTCTTATCTCTGTTTCTACTACAGGTGTTGAAATCCCACAGTGTCTCTTTAGGGGGATTTTCAAATGTCATACCTGATGGATAAAGGCTCATCCACAAGAGATTAGTTACTGGAGGGCCAATATTGTGAGTTGCTTTTACTTTCATTTCTGGTCTTTAACAACAGCTGCTCATTCTTACTCTTCATTCTTTGATATATCTTGTCTTTATATTTTTTCTCATTACAGTTTTCTCTTTTACTTCCTCTCTCTTCCTTTTCTCTTATCCATTGCTACTCTATTCTTTAGTAGCAGAACAACTGGCTGTATGAGCAACCATCTGGATTTTCTTTGAATTATCCAGATAAGAGGTTTCTTTGAAAATTTTCCCGTTTCCATGTAGGTAGTAGATACCTCAGGGGCATAAGAAACAGAACAGTGAAATGAAATCATCAGAAAACAGAGTAATGCTTCCTTGTATAATCCTGCAATTCATCTATAAAAAAGGACAAGTGACCCCAAGATATGAACTCTGGAAATTTTAAAGGCAGATTTTAATGAAGAAAAAGTAGCTATTTGGGAGAAAGGCTGAAGAAAAATATTGATATCCCATACAATATTCTACTTTGAAAAGAATCTCAGCTTTAAAAAAATAAAAATAATACATCACAGCAACACAGAAAATATTTCAGATAATTCACAAAGAATTGATGAACAAAATCATGAGATGGAATGAACTCTCAAAGGGGAAAAATAGATAAGACAAGCAGAATGTTAAGAACTGACATGTAATAAAAAAAGTCAAATTATCTTTGGCGTTCATATATAAACCAACTACAAATTTAATTTTTATGTAAATTAAATAGAGTTCCTCGTAGTCTTCAGAGATCAAAATGCTTCAAGCAAATTCATTTAGACACACTGGGAGGTAGACCACATCTAGGGTTTACATAATTAATTCAAAACATAGTTGGCTTCTACTTTGTCACTGCTTTGACCTAGTACTTTATTTTCTTATCCAACTAGTACTTGTGCGTGAATTCACTGAGGGAATTGACTTAGAGTGACTTTTTTTTAAAATATTTTTTAGTTGTAGATGAACACAGTACATTTATTTATTTATTTTATGTGGTGCTGAGAATCGAACCCAGTGCCTCACACGTGAGAGGCAAGTGCTCTACCACTGAGCCACAACCTCAGCCCAGACTTTTAATTTAATAAAATTATCTCTTTGACTTGTTTGGGTCAAAACAACTACCATTAACACTAATGTGTTTTGAATTAGTGTATGACAAATCCCTAGTGTTAAATGACTAAAATCATACTTCGATACATATATAAATAAAATTTCTTTTACTCCATGTCTATAAAGTACATCTCCTGAAATAAAATATGTATCACTAACTGTCCTTTTCTGTTCAGTAATATCTCATTTTTGATGGCAATGATTTCACTAGGTGCCCTATACTTCATCTCTCCTCCGAAATCACCTCATTATTAATTTTTATTGAGCACCATTTTCAGTTCTTATGTCCTATCAAAATTTCACCATTTAATAGTTTCTACTTCATGCTGCCCTAATTCTGTTTTCAAAGCCCTTCCAAGCAGTCCTCTCCATGTTTACAATATAATTTTCTCTCTTTATTGAGCCAGTGTTGTTAATATCTCACAAACTCAACATGCATATTTCTGCCTCCAGAGATTTATAAATATGGTTTTCTTTGCTCTCGATTACTTAGAGGCCAAATTTCATGGCTATGAGTTGTATTATTTTTTGTGACCTTGCCTAAATACTCAATAGTACCTTGGCTTACCACCCTGGCTGTGATATCTTTTTTCTCTCTTCTGCCTGTGAATAAGCCTGAAGAAAGCAAGTATCAAATTTTTAAAAAAGAGAATGATCATGTATAGTGTGTACTATTATTTTGGATATGCTAGTTTTGTATTTTCAATTTGATATTGCTATCTTAGATGAGGATGACAATTTGCATATTTGCTGTCTATTGAGGGTCCAAACAACAATTGTTCGCTATCCACTTAGTTTCTGTGCAGAGTTGGTCTATAAGAGGGGGAAAGAATAAAATATGGTTTCCTTGAAGAGCTCATTACTTCTGAATTGAAGATAAAAAAATTATTTATGTTGGAGCAACATAAAACTAAAAATTCTAATTTATTCATATTTATATTCTTGGACAAGAAAATGGAAAATTTTTAGCCAAAACAACAAAACAACTTTGTTTAACCAAAACACCATAATCAGCTGAACAATAGCCAGAATCTATGTTGCTTTTCTGTTAGAATAAATTTGCCTGATACTATTTTAAATTTTCCATGATTCAGAAACATTCTAAGTTGGGGAAGATTCATAGGACATTTCAATGAAATTGAAAGCAATTGCAATGAAATTAATTTGAGACAGTATAAGTATTTCTAATTTTCCCCACTGATTTTGGAAGTGAAGTGTTGACTTTGGTTTGATTAATAAACTATTGACAAACACTGTAACATATCACTTCTAGATGCTCTCGATTATACAATACTTCTTCTTCACTATTCTCTCTGCATTTGTCACTTTTACTTCTTAGTTCATCTGCCTTGATTTCCCTAATTAGAAAAAGAAAATGCATAAGCTATTTCTTCACTATAACTTCTTTTCAAATTTGGGGAAATTAGTGAGCTTCTGAGTGCAATAAGCACTAGGGTCTATGCTTATTACACTAGGAACTATACCTCTGCCTCTGATTAGCCTCACTCTATATACATGCCATTTCACATGACATCTCTGTGCTGTCTGGGATGTGGATAGTGTTCCTTTCTCATTTAATGATGATAAAAATAGTCCCCTGATTTTGTATTCCCTTTATGATGTCAGTTGACCTCTGAGAAAGTGACTTTTCTGAATGTGCTGTCTTCGTTGAAAGGCACAACCATTTCTTTTTTATGGACCTAATTTTAACAAAATTAAATGTGAGATTGAGTTTTATTTGATCAAGGAAACTAAGAATCAACTTTTCTTTAATGCGAATATTTCAGTCCTTGAAAAAGAGACATCCCTTGGCAAATTCAAACTGATCAACTAAAAGTATGAAAAAGAAAAACAAACTTAAATCAACTAAAAGTATGAAAAAGAAAAGAAAAACATGATTACTACAAATCAGTAGATTTCTAAAGTTAAATTTTAATTTTTGCATCTCATGTAATTTTGAACTTTTAGCCTATTAGATACTGAAAAATCTTGCTGAATGATTAAAAAATACGTATTTGACATATATTTGTTATATCTGTGGATTGGATGCATTTGTAAAACATGATCAAGACTGCAATATCTCTGGTAATAATTTAGATTCTATCTGAAGAGGTTCATCAGTAATAAGATAACAGTAAGAGCTGTTAGGTATGAAATAAAATGAGGTGTTAGATAGGAAGTGAATAGCAAGGTAGGGCACACTTTAGACATGATTTAAAAAATACCTCCATTTAAAAATTATATTGGAGCTGAAACTTTAATTTGAGTGACAGAGAGAATACTAGCAAAAAGCCTAGTGTGTATGGGAGAGAAGGGATGCAGGGATATGGGGTAAACCTGAATATAAGAATTATAAAAAGAGATCCAGCCACATTTAGCATTACAATTTAAAGCTTAACCTTTAAGGAATAAAGGAAAAATTGAAAATAAATATAATAATAAGCCTCTACAGTGATTAAGGTAGATGAAGAGAAACCTATAAAAAACTATTTTATTCTGTCTGTCTATCTGTCTGTCTGTCTGTCTCTCTCTCTCCTTTTTTTCCCACTCAATCTAATTTCAAAGAATTTTCACACTTGTGGAACTCTCTGCTTCAGGTCAATATGATTGCCTGTAGATGAGAATTCAGTAATCCTGAATCCCAATCTCCAGATAAGATGATTGTGTAGATTCCTAAAGTTTCCACATTGGAAGGTTGCAGAAGATCTCATCGCCCAAAATGGATGTACATGCTACTCAGCAATGAGGTTCACTGTTAGATGTAGTCACCTCCCACAACTGCCCATTAGAATAGGATTCCCTGATAACCATATATTACCAAGTTTTGCATTAGAAGAATTCAGTTTTGGCTTGTTGAATATTTCTTGTTTAAATAATGGCCCACAACCATTTGCTTAACAAAAACAGGTTAGCAATTAATGACTTTTCTTGACCAGTTCAAAGTACTATCTGATCCATATAGATTAGAATATTCTATTTTAAATCAAAATGATAGCTAATTTTCCTTTTCTTGTCAAGGTTATGTACTTCAAAAATCAGGTATGTAGAAGCAAGCCAATAGAGTAAGGAAACTGAAGTGGAGAAGTACTGAGAAGTATGCTGCAATGAATCCCATAAATATACATATTATATATATAATTATAATGCAGTAATTAAAATAATAATAACAATAATAATAATAGAAGGGAGATAAGTAGAGTAGAACAAGCAGATCAGGGGGAAAGAATGGGAAGGGAAAGGGAAAGTATTGAGAATGAAATTGACTAAATTATGTAATGTGCATGTACACATGGCATAATGAATCCCACTATCAGGTATAATTATAATGCACCAACAAAAATCAAGCATGTACTATTTTACAAAAGATTTAGAGAAAAAAATAAATCATCTTTTGGGAAAAAAAAGATGGAAAATTCTTTTGAAATTATCAGATTCAAACCATGATTATACCCACATGCAAACACAAAAGCATATGTGCATGTGTGTATTTGTAGTTATTCGTTATTATTGTGGAAAAATATACAAATGTTCATATACATATATGTGATATATACTTATATAAATAATAGCTCAAGGGCCACTGATCATCAAAAAGTATATACAGAATAAATCTTAGGTAATCTGGCATCTAATCAAATGTTCAATATATTTTATGCAGATCATTTTTATGGTGTGTAGTTACAGTATACTTAAGTAAAATCTATTTGCATATTTTACTTTTGTTTTAAGTTAGTCAGAATAAGTAGTAGGATTCAAACTTCTGTAAGTCATATATGCACTAGATATCTCAGAAAGACAATATGATGGGATTGTTTGTGCATGTAGCTTAGTGGTAGAAGAATGCTTAACTGGTGAGCATGAGGTCTAGGGTTTACTCCTTGACATTGAAAACAAATTTTTTTCCCGGTATGATCACATACAGATGCTGATTGACTCACAATGGGTTTGTTACTTGATACATTCAAAATGTGTCTAATACGCCTAACCTAACAAAATGTGTCTGATACTCCTAACATCTCTTAGCAATGCAGTATGCTGTAGAGTATTAGCGGCTCATCATCTTGATCAATGGTTGTCCAGGAATCATAGCTCATTGCTGCTGCCCAGAATTCTTGAAAGTACAGTACATATTGCTAGTCCAGGAAAAAGAAAAAGATCAAAATTTAAAATATACTTACTACTGAATGCTATGGCTTATACACCATTAGAATATCAAAAAATCTTAATTTCAACCATTATAAGTTGGAGATCATCTGTATTTGGTTTCCGTATAACCAATAACAGTGATAAGAAAAGGGGCCTTAAGTTTAAGAGAAATAATTAGATTACTGTTGAATAAATCTCAGATATTGAACTGAAATATTTTAAGACAAGTGGTCAGGACAAACATGATAACTCACAAGTCAAGAATAAGGGGTGAAGTTGTCACAATTCCCCAGATATTTTGCAACGTTAGAACTTCCTTTTAGTTAATACTTCAGCTGTTTGTCCTTAATTTCATATTTATGGTATCAAATATCCATTTATGAAGGCTTTTTTATATAATTTATAAATGTATTTAGGATATATTTTATAATGATAAATTAATTTAAAATTTATTTTAGAATTATAAGTTTGTTAAAAATTAAGCTAATATGTAGAAGCAAGAGAACAACAGGTCCCTATGGTAGTTTTCTTCTTTCTACTTGGAAGGGACAATTAGTTTCACCTAACAGAGTTCTGTGGGCAATGACACTGTCTTGTGGTTCTATGAAGGGGAAAACATTTTAATTGATTATTTCTCCTCAGAGGTGACAGGTGAATTTCCATTTCTCCACATTTCTGAGAATCAGTCCATGAGACAGAGAACTAAGTTGGGCACATATTAAATTTTTTTAAAAACAAAACAAAAAAATTTGCTCTAACTTTAGATTCTATATAAACAAATATAAACAGATAAACACAAATAAGTAAGCATGTGTTTATTCTCTTACAAAGCAGATTTTATACAATGCACCTAAAATAATATCAATCATAATATTAATTAATCATATTTAATTTAAATTCAACAATATTTGTTTTTTAAGTTTATTGTTTATAGTTTCCAGGTATTTGAAGGACACATCAATCGGAGTTACATATTTGTTTAACCCATCTTCTGAGGACAAGATTCTTTAATAGCTGAGTGTAAAACAGAAAATTTTGAGTTCTTTTCAGAGTGCAGAGCTTTTAGAAATGAGGCTAAGGAGAAAGCCACAAATCTTCCACAGGCTGGCACAAACTGAAATGAAGGATGAACCACCAGCTCAGAGCTCATATATTCTAGGACCTGGAAGTGGACTAAGTTTCTGTATCTAGAGTGGCAGATGAGAGCCTGCTAACAGCCAAGACTCCAGGAATAGTAGAACTTATCTACTTGGAGGAAATTTTACATTCTGAAAGGAACCACTATACCTTTTAGGCAATTTGTGTGTGGTAGACATACTGATGTATAAATACTAAGGTAACAAATGTGATCATGTGTTCATTTCCCATTTTCATCAATACATCTATTAAGTCATTGATCATGATCAAAGTATTATTTTAAAATTTTGAACATTAAAACACTGGCCACTCCCTATGCCCATTGGATAGAGTATTTCTCTCTTCTAGTTATATTGCCATACGTGTGTGTGTATGTATGTGTATATGTATAACTTTATGAAGTTTTTATGGTTAAACAAAATTTAAGTAATGCTTTTAAAACTGTTTGCATAATTATCCCTTGCCTCATTTACTGAATGAGCATTTATAAACCATTCACCTTTTCCATATGTTTCATGAGGTAAAAGGAATGCAAAAATAATTGCAATTTTACTCTTTGATTATTACTCCAAAGAACTTATAAAACAGAGGTGAAAACAAACTATGATAGATATTAGGAACGTGTTGAAAGGAACATTATATTTTATTTGGGTTCCAAGTAAAGTCTTTCCAGAGGAGACCATATGAATTGGAACTCACACCTATCCAGATGGATAGGTGAAAAGAAAGATAAGAAAGTACATGCCCTAGCAAGACTTTAGTAGGGAGGATGTTGTAGAAGAATGGTTTGAGAAGCAGCATAAACTATTATAGTTAGAGAATAGACTGCTCATTATGAGTAGGAAGAATGCTATGAGTATTGAGGCATTCTCATGTGTACTCTGCATTTTGTAATTAGACATAAATCAAAACCTTCTAAGTTTGAAAAAGGTATTTTTCTATATTACATCTTGATTATTATATTATGATTCCCTATTTGGGAGATTATGTTTTTGAACAGCTATTGTCTATCCATTCCACATAAAGATATCAAAGCCAGGTGCCGTGGCACATGCCTGTAATCCCAGCACTTTGGGAGGCTGAGACAGGAGAATCGCGAGTTCAAAACCAGCCTCAGCAACGGTGAGACACTAAGCAACTCAGTGAGACCCTGTCTCTAAATAAAACACAGAATAGGGCTGGGGATGTGGCTCAGTGGTCGAGTGCCCCTTAGTTCAATCCCCAATATAAAAAAAATATATATCAAAAGACATTTTGTTTTTAACATACTTGCTACTATTCTAGAAATAAAATGCATAGGAGACCTTTTGCTCACTCTAATTTTTTATAGACTCTCCTCAACTTATGAACATTACAAATAGGAATCCACCTACTCATGTTTTTTATGCCCAGTTCCTACTTTGAATTAATACCTTAAGAGAACTGATTGTCTTCCTAGTGGTTGGAACATAGTAGAGAGACAATACTATGTGCTTGATGAATGACAGATTATAGAGAAATGAATAAAGTGTGCCAAAGTAGTCTAAGGAGATTGATATACAATTCTCAAATTCTTGAATCTGCTGTACAATATCTGAAATTGGTAACTTTAGCACTGTGAATGACAGACTACATGCATACCAGCTCCCTGTTTTCTGAAATAGCGTTCAGTTCTCACTATTAGAAAAACTTTCTAGTTTAGCAAAAATCAATAACATTGGGGAAAAAAGATGATTTTTATGTATTATTTCTCTTTATTATTGGGTCATGGGTACATCTTTCGCTTCCAAGGAAAGTGGGTTAGGAGAAGATAATGCATTTCTTTTCTCTGGACACCACCTTTCCTGAATTTGACAGAAAGTTCTGTAGTTGCTTTTTTGATGTCAGTCTGCGTCACATTTGCAAAAGTGAAAGGCTTTGACTTTCAATGAGGTCTTGAAACAATCATTTATTGAATCAACCCATGTTGAAGCCCACTCTGCTTTCCCATTATGATATAATGAATTTCTTATATTTATCCATGATTCTCTTACTTCTAGATAGAAGTATTCTAGCCAGTACAAATTCTATTAAGTAAAATTCTATTAAATACAATTTACTGAGGACTTGACTGTATACACAGGATTATAAATGTATTCCAGTATATTTACAGTCAAATATCTAATCATTATTTACTAACAATAAAGATTGCGATAAATGTGTCCATTAATAATTCACTGTGTAAATAAAATATTAGCACAAAATTTTTTTAAAATGTTAGAGACAAGCTTCAAAACAAGGCCTTTCTGCCTTTAACAATAAATTGTGGATGACACATATAAGCAATTTTTATAACTTCTTTAATTTGTTCAGGGTGTAGAACCTTGGCCAGGCAAGATCTTCTGGATCTATATCGAGTATTTTATGTGATTGAAAAAATTCTATATTTCTTTTATAGGTATGCTTTAATCTAGAATCTTCACTAATTCTTATTGGCCTCAAATTATTTATAGTGTACTTGTGCAATATTGTGGAAGTTTACATTTGTAATTTATCTCGTCTTCACCTTTATTTTCTGTACATAGTTTCTGTACATAGTTTAAATGTAAGTTATTTAAGTTTTCATAAACATCAGTATTCTGAGCCCTCTCTTCAATTTGTCCCCATTACTTCTAATGGAGTTATTCTATCTTTTGAAATATTAGCATAATTTTTCTTTAGTGCTTCCTATGAATTTGGGATTCTTTTAAAAGATCATTTTTATATTATTACATGTTATATGTAAGCATATATGAATAAAACACATAAATATAAATATGTATACTATATAATATTTTGCATATAACATACAATATGTATTTATATGCATAAACAAAATTTCTAAGTTTCTTATGCTTTATTTTAAAATATAAATTTGACAATTGTGGTGTGATTCTCTCTTACTCAATTTCTTTAACTTTTCCTAAAGATTTTGTTGTATTCAAATTAATTTCTTTTCTGCCTTTCCTAGTTTTTTGTTTTAGCTCAAAGTCCAAACTGCTTCTCTTAAGTTATGATTCAGTTTGCTAAGCTTTGTATTATTCAGGTATCCTTTGTGGCTTATATTAAACTGGGAAATGTTTAGAATTATTAGTTTATTCTACAAGATATGTCTCAACTTTACCAATGTAGAAAACTCCAAAAAGAAAATGAAACATGATTTGAAGAACCTGAAAAATGCTGCTATCTGGATCAGTCTTCCACCCTCTGGCACAGTTTGCAATCATGCACATGGTAAAAATGGATGCTTTGTGATTCTGCTATGCATTAAGAACTGCATTACACAATTAAGGAGGCATTGCACAATCACGAGAGGCACACATTGGCACCCATCTTCCAATCTGCACCAGCTGCCTCCATATGCATGTTTAAAATTTTGGAAGAAGATAATTCTTGTGTGACCAAAACATTATGAAATCTTAACCAGCTCATCAGCCCAACATCAGCAAGACAAAATATTTTAAACTCACAGTCTCAATTTTTTAAAGAACAGTTGAAAAAAAGAAAATGAAATTATATTTAGGATGTGGACTTTTCTTTAGTTGCTTGAAATCTTACCTATAGTCAGAAAAGATCTATGACAGGATTAAAAATATGTTTCATTAAGGTTTTAATCATTATTGATGGTCATTTCTATCAGAGTCAAGTTCCTTCGAAATCTATGGGAAAAACACTGCTTCAGCTATTGCTTCCATTTGACTGTTTCCTCTTTTTTCCTCAGCCACATGTTTTTAACCTTTTGCCTCCAAAGAAGTGGCAAGAATAAAGAGGACTACAGCACTTACCTGAATCACAAATACACAATAGGAATAGGCAATGGAAAAGGAGTAAAATGTAATTATGTTCTTTCAGGGTGCTTTCTAAGTTATTGGTTGGTTGGTTGGTTTTTCTAATTCTCTTTACCAAAAAAGTTTGAAAATTATCCATGTCTGCTTTTCCTCTTCTAATTTGGTCCAGCCCAGAAGTAGTATTATTTGAGGATAGACTGCACCTACCGCAGTTATTTGCATATGTTTGCTCTTGGAATATGAGTTACCACTTATCAAAGCTTAATCTTCAGCATCACCCAAGATCTCTGATGAAGCAAATTTCCAATGGATAGAACAATTTATATGTATATATGTATTTATGCATGCATGTATATATGAACATTATAATGTCCTTATTCTGTGAATTCTTCTTCTAGGGACAGAGCGAATATAGGAAATCTAGTTGGAAATTCTATTTGGAAAGCACACTAGAAAGTAAAAACAATGACTTAGAAAAAATATTCTTAATTGCAACCCTCAATTTTCAAAAATCTATAGAAAATTTCACCAAGTTACCCAAACACTCAGTTTCAGTTTCTTTTTTTAAATCAGTATAATACAATCTGTATCATAATTATTTTCTAAGTTCTTAAGAAAATTTTAAAAGTATTTGAATAAAATTGAGAACTATTGAGTCCCATTTTCATTATTGTCATGTGAAAAAGAACAAGTTCCTCAAAAGAGATCTGGATTCATATTTTATAATACAGTCAAACTTGTTCTACAAAAGTTGAAATATATGAATGTTCCTAGAAGTAGATCAACATGTGATCTTTGTTAAAATTTCATACAACATAGAATACTAGTTAAAAGAGTGGAGCTAATTATCCAGAGGATCTTAAATATAAATATGGTTGTATTTGCATGCATCATCAAATTCCTTTTTATTCATCACTGGATGATGAACAAGAGACTCTGATCTTTAATGATCACATTTTTAATGAAAAAAAAAAAGGACAGTCATGCTTATCTGGACTAAGGGTTTCATAGTTTTTGTTTTAGTGTATCAAATTAAATACAGTTTTTATGACATCATGAGAGGTGGTTGAAATCCCTTAAATGTCTTGGATATAAATACAAATGTTTTGTTTTTCAAGTAGTATTTGAAGTTATCTTGTTTGCTTGTTTTCAATTTTAGAAATGTTGTTCATCTACATATTATCTTGCTTTGAAGTCGTTTGCTCTTTTTTATTCTCTCTTAAACTTTCCTTCTTTTTATTTCTAGTTTTAATCTAGGAAAATATACCAATTTTAGAATTAAGATGACGAACTTGGTTCAAACTGATTCCACTATTTCCAGACATATTATATTTAGCAGTTTACTTAACTTTTAAAAATTGATTTCACCAACTATAAAACAAGGAAAACAGTATTAAAATTTCATACAGTTGTCCTTTGTATAAATGAGGAAAATAATACTAAGGGTTTTTTTCAGGGGATTAAATGAGGTTTTTTTCAGGGGATTAAATGAGAAAATGGATGGAAATCTTTAGCTGAAAACGTGTCATCAAGTAACATCAATAAATGAGTTCAATTACTTTTGCCAATATCTACCCTTACTTAAGCTTTTAAAGAAAAAACTGGAACAGGTTGAACTTTTTTCAGGGATTAATACTTGTAATTATTGTGAGATATCAGAATAATATCCTTTTTTATCCCTTATGCTCAACACAATGTTGAACACAAAGAAATACACTCAATAATTATTTGTTGAATGAAATGTACTCAATACTCAATAATTATTTGTTGAATGAATCATTAAATTGAAAAACTATCTAAAATATTTTTGACAAACTATTCAACCTCAAATTCTAGGATGTTAAAGGTGCTATGGAAAATGGAAAGGTAATCTATTTGAACAAGAATTATAAACATAACAAATATAAACTATGGTAACATCTAAAAAGTACTTCTCTAGAATACAGTTCTATCATTTGTAGTTTCCCAGTGGTAAAATACTAATTCCCAGGGAGTTTTTAAGTGTTAAAATAGATGACATTATGTAATATACATAAAATTATATTATATAAATGATAATAAATGTGTTTATTTCAAGTAATGTCTGTGTCTGTGGGCACACTGTACCTAGTGTGAAGAAATATTTGAGATATGTTGCTTCCAAGTCTTTATCACAGAACAATTATCTTTCTCCTCCATGTTTGTAATTCATTTTATGGGAATATTTAAAAGCTCTTTTTCCTACATTACAATGTTAACTTTGTCTTCCAGTTAGTGAAAATATCAAAATGAATTACATTTTGATATTAAATAATGCAAAAAACATTGGCATGAAATTACAAGACCCCTATAGTTTAATATTAACCAATTACAAGCATAATCCTTACTTTTAAGGTTTCATCAAATTTTCCTCCAAACTGAATTTGTGATTACTCTCTACTTTGTGTTATGCTTTATCATTAATAAAGGAAATATTTATCCCCAGATATTCCTTCCATCTAGAAATTTTCCCACTGTAACAAAGTCCTGATGAAATGATTTCTAAATAAAGTAAAAATCAAGTGTAGTCTTGTAATCTTTATTGGCTGAATTCCCATTACACTTGATCTGTAACTCTATGTGTGAACTTTCTATTTTGCTTTAGATAGCATTTATTTAAAATATAATTAACATAAAAAATGTCATGATTATTAAATTTTAAGCACACAGTACTGAAAAAATTGCATTATAGTCATATAACTAACATTAAAATTATAAATAAGCTGTAATGTGTTATTAAGTCCTAATGATATAAAATCTATAAAATATGTATTTTGTAATTTATAAAATATATAACTAACTCATTTTAAGCTATGATTGATACATATTTTTTACCTCAATCAATATTTATTTATGGAGAATTATAGTAATTACAAAAGAAGAATCTGAATGTACTATAAATAACAGACTATCATGATTTCCAAAATAATGAAAATTAATTTGTCATATGATTCTAAAGAATACTAACAAAATGATTTGAACAAAATAATGAAGAAACTGCTGTTTTAAAATAGGCATTTGACCTGTGTCCTGATATATAATTCTGTGAAAATAATGGTATTTGCAAAAATTGGGGAAAAATGTAAACATAAAGAAGAGCATAAAAATCACCTTAAAGGCTAAGAGTCATCTAAAATTAGTGACCATTTGTTTTTTTGTGTTTCTCCATCTCTCTTATTTCTCTCTCCATCTTTCTATTTCTTGTCTTTGTCTCTTGCTATGATTTTCTCTGAACACACATGCAATGAAAGAGAGAGAGCCAGAATTATCAGTATTGGGGTATGATTGTAATGTAAGCATAAAAGAACATGACTATGAGGGAAATTGACATTCAGGGAGGAGGTTCCATGCTTCCAATGGCTCTTATCACATGGACACTGGGAATTTCAAAAAGGCAGATGCTATAATCTGATTCTGTTGTCGAAGAGATGTTTAGAAGGTTTATTTTGATTTAGAGGGAAAAAAAAGGTTTGACACTGCTTGGAGAATGAATTGAAGATGAACAGCATTGACTGCTGGCAGGCAGACAAGTTAAGAGGTTGTCACTGCAATCTGGAATAGAAATAATGAAGGCCTGGAATAAAGCAGAGCCAGCAAGAATGGGGATGGCAGGAGGGAATCACATTCATTAGGCATAAGGTTAAGAACATAAAACGAATAGGACTGGGTGCCAATCAGATGTTGTGTTTAAGGAATGGCTGGAGTGAGGGTCATTCTCAGATTTCTGAACCAGGTGACCAAATGGATGATAATGCTTTAGTTGGGTTGAGTGCACGGAGGAAGTAGGAAAGACACCAGGCTTAGTTCTGAACCTGCTACATTTTCTGTGCCTATGAAATATCTGTTATTCACTACAAATTAGGCTGTGCAAATCTGTAGACTATGTCTGAATCACAGAAGGAGCATGTGTTTATATGAATGCATGACTGTATAGATACCCACAAACAGGTACATGAAATATACAAGATATTTGAAAATACGAGCATGTCTACAACTAATCAGAAATTGCACTTCTTGTGATAATAAATAGGGAAGTACTTTTTTAGAAGGCAGGAAATAAATAGGTCAATTTAAAATAATAAAATATAGGCATTACTTCTTATCTTAGCAAGCGTTTGTATGTGAAGAAAGGAAATGAAAGTTTACCTAGAGATTTTCTCTTAGCTGTTCAATAACATATTATATATGCGTGTATATATATACGTATATTTACACACACACACGTATATATAGTTGTGATTATGAAGTTTACCTTAACTTTATTTGTAAAAATGTAGTATTTGAAAAGGATTGTGTGCTAAAATGTCATTTTTTATTGACAATGATCTTAACTGCCATCGTTACTTTATTCATGATGCTTTTATTTGATTTGAAGATTAGTTAGCTACATGAAACTAGTTATATATACTTCAATTGTATTTTATAAATTGAGTAAAACTACAACCACTATTATCACATTAACACATTATATGTACTATTATTTTTTAAGCCATGAAAATGTTAAAATTTATATTGTATATAAAATGTATATTGTATATTTTTATCAAATAAAAATAAAAATCTTAAGAAGTTCATTTTTTAAGATGATTTAAAGTAAGTCTAAATGGTACTCAATTAAACTAGCTATAATATAAGATCTGCAGACCCAGTTTTTATTGGTGCATGATAATTATACAGAGTTGTGATTTCATTGTGCCGTATCTGTACATGAATATAACATAATCTTATCAGTTTTAATCCCTAGTATATCTCTTTTTCCTTCCCTCCTCCTTTCCCCTGACCCCTTTCTCCATCTCATTTGTCTCCCTTCTGTTTTAATGAGATGCATTCTTGTCTTTTTTCTTTCTAGTTTACACATATGAGAGAAACATATGACCCTTGACTTTCTGAATCTGAATTATTTTGGTTAACATGATCTCCAGTTCAATCCACTTTCCTGCAAATTATTTTATTCTTTTTTTAGCTGAGTAAAACTCCATGTCTATGCATGTGTGTGTGTATTTGTGTGTGAGTATATATATAACATTTTCTTTATCAGTAGTTCATCTGTTGAAAGACACAGCTATTGTGAATCTGTTGAAAGACACAGCTATTATGAATCTGTTGAAAGACAAAGCTATTGTGAATTGTGTTGCTACAAATATGAGTATGCACATGTCTCTATAATGTTGACCTTTGTGGAAAGCACTGATCTGAAGTATAGCCTGTCAGATTCCAGTGGCTGTGTCTGCATGGGGAGATGCCTAGGCAGAAGTGCAGACCAAGATGCACCAGTTGCTATGGTAATACTGACCAGGGCTGGCTTTGTGCAAAGGCTCATGGCTCTATCAGTCAAGGCCTTGACTTCAGTCCTTTTTCCCAGGGATAGTGAATTCTGAGCAAAACTAGATGACTCTAAAGTTTTGCCAGTCCTGCATCTTTCAGATTGCCTGCTTTGCTGAAACTTTCCCACAATGAACCTTTTGATGATAAACTTGCTGAGCTAGCTCTGAGTCTGTCAAGCCTCACCAGGGTTAGATGACCCAACTGGCCCCAGCTTTTTCTCTGTATGTGTGTCTGTGTGTCTTCTCTTTACTCCCCATAGCTCCTGCACATCTGGCATCTCCCTTAATTAAGGGCCAGGGCTTGGTGCAGAGATGAGTCCTCAACAAATAGCACTAAACAGGTACACGAAGAGGTTCAGCAGACTTTGATTCTTTTGGAAGAATTCTGAGGAATGGTATAGCTGAATTATATGGTAGTTCTGTTCCTACTCTTTTGAGAAACCCCTCCCCACTGATTTCCATAGTGGTTAAATTTATATTCTCTCTCTTTTTTTTGGTACTAAGGATTGAACTCAAGGGTATTCAACCACTGACCCATATCCCCAGCCCTATTTTGTGTTTTATTTAGAGACAGGGTCTCACTGATTTGCTTAGCACCTCGCCATTGCCGAGGCTGGCCTGAACTTATGATTCTACTGTCTCAGCCTCCCAAGGTGCTGGGACTACAAGCATGTGCCACTGCACCTGGCAAATTTATATTCTCAATGACAGTACCAACATTTGTTCTTATTTGTATTCTTGATGACTATTATTATAACTGAATTGAGATGAAATCTCAGGGAAATTTTAGCTAGAGAGGTTGAACATTATTTTTGTATATTTGTTAGCCACTTGTTCTTCTTTGAGAATTGTTTAGTTCACTTGTTCATTTGTTGAATGGGGTATTGGTATTTTTGGTGTTTTATTTTGTGAGTTCTTCATATATTCTAGATATTAATCATCTGTTGGAAGAATAGCTGGTGAAGACTTCCCTCATTTTGTATGTTCTCTCTTTATGCTGTTTCCTTTAATGTGTAAAAACATTTTAGTTGATGCCATACCATTTATTGATTTTTGGTATTCTTTCTTGAGCTATTAGAGTTTTTTTCAGGAAGTGACTATCATCCAGCACCATACTGGATGCTTCCTCAATCAAGAACGTGAGGTTGAAGAGATAGTTTAGTCTTTCTTTCTTTTTTTTTTTTTCTTGCTGCCTTACCTCTTAAGCAACTTCACCCTCCTTGAGGAGGGATGAAAGGAAGGAAAAGGAAAAGGAGGTAAGGAACACTTATACCTTGCTGAAAGTTTTAATCTTTCTTGGTCTCGAGAAAGTCTGAATTAACTCTTTTTTGTTCCTTATTTTGATTAAGGAATCAGATTAGGGAATTCTGTGACTGTAATTTTCAACTTGCTGGCGTGGTCTTCCTTTGTAATGACTGGATTTTTATCCTCACATTTTGGTTCATCAGAGTTTGTCAAACAAACTATCATTCTTCCAGTACAATATCTCCCCCAGTTTATTGTTTGCTTTGATATATTTAATTGAAATATATTCAGCCCTATATTTCTCTTTGAATAGGTACCATTTTGATCTTTTGGAAGCAGGTTTGCTACAACAATGGAAATATAACATTTTCTTGTCTCTGCTGCCAAAGCAGATAATTAGCTAGTTTTTCAACCCTCTAGCTTAACACCTATGAATCAGATATTTGAGTGCCTCCAAGAGAGTAATAGAAAAACAAACAAAAAAAAAAACACCAAATACTTGTAGCTGTATAAAGCTTGAAGTAGAAGATATCAATGAACTAGCATTTTATTTGAAAAAATAAAAAACAACAAAACTCCCTGCATGACTTTCTCTAAGGAAATCTTTCACAAAACTTCTATATTGCTCTTTGTCTCCCCTTTATAATTTCTTTTATTTGTTGGTCAAATAATAGTGGAAGAAGTTCTCTTAGTTCTATTCTACTTATGCATGTAATGTTGGTCTTAGAGTTGTTTTTAGTTTTTATTGTATTCTCTTGACATTGCATTGAATATTTTAGCAAGAGTAATGCCACTTAAACATTATACATTCTTTCAGTTTTAAGATTATAAGATTGGATTAATTTAGGGAAATGAGTAGATGTTTCCTAGTTTCAAACCAACAAGTTAATCATGGTTTTGTGCATCTTAGTAACAGACACAAGACTTCTGGGACAGAAAAAATTTTTTACTCATGATCATAGTACTCATAGCAGCAGAAATATTGTGCCGATTCTCCAAGCTCCAATTTCCAAAAGGTGACATAGAAAGAGACAGAACCCTTAGTTGAAAGAACCCAAGTCTTCTAATGTGCAGTTAGCATGAATGTCCTTTGCTTCTGAGGGGCATGTCAGCATGGTACAGGAGAATAAGCATAGCTGCCCATTGTTACAGAGTAAACCACTGCTTCCCTCTTCCCAACTGCTTAATATGCAAGCCAATGTGGGGAAAAACACAACAAAACAGGATAAAAGGGTAGTCAGTTCTTCATTTGAAGTCAAACAAAATTAAAAAGAGACATGGAGGATTATCTCTCAAAAAAAAAGAGGTTTATTATATAAATATATAAATATCCATTCAAATTTTGTGTTATATTTAAAGAATTAAATATCTACATGTAAATTTTGGGTACGCAATTTGAATTTAGGGATTAGAGTTTTTTGTATTGTTTTCTTTGTGTAATATAAGTTCAGTGGAAATCAATGTATTAGTCTAGTAAGAAGGAGCTGGCTTATAGGGTATACATAACTTAAAATTTTATTATTTTATGTAAAATGAATGATAGTATAGCCATATAATTAAAGGAAAATTTAGAGTATTTACCTAAAGGTTATACAGTCCTGTTAAAATATATATTTTGGATTACGAGACTAAAATCACTTATGGGATCATGTGAATTGATAGCATCATGGTTTTTGTTATTTGATAAATGGTGTTTTGTGTTGAGTAAAAAAATTACATTGAATTATCTCATCTTTTATATTCTAAAATACATTTTGAGAAATCCATAGTGATTTATTCAATATAAAGTCTATATATTTAGTCACTGAGATAAAATAATTTGAGTATCTCCAAAGCCTGGTGTCACTACCAACAAAATACTCTTGGACCCCTTAACTAACAACCATATTTATCATTTTATTCTAATTGTTGTAATTAAAAAACATTAACTTCTTAAAGAGTTTCTTGAAATAGTATCCCATTTCACCTCATCTTGTTCTTGTTCAGGCACATTTATTTCCTTAACCATTAATTTTTGCAATGGTTCAAAAGTTTATCAGATTGATTTTTTCACATGGATTTTCTTACAGTACACTGCCAAAGCAATTTTAAAATGTGATTGGCCCCAAAACTTCAGTCCTTTAATAGATAAATGAAAACTCTATTTTTCTAGTTTTTCTGTGAATTAGTCTGTGTCATTAACTTCCCTCACCTATTATCTTTTTGGTGTGTTCTTTGAATCCTATGATTAAGGATTTTATACTTTACTATTCAAACCAACTTCTTTTAACACAGATTTTCTTTAGGATAAGATACTAGTTTCTCAATTTCCACTGTGCACTGCTGTTTTGGGATATAAACATAAATATTATATTGATGCTTGCTTTGAATTTTGCATAACTCTTTTGGTTACTTAAAGTTATGTTAGATGAAACTATATATGTCAGCTAATTCAGAGTACAGAATGTCAGCTGATAACTAATAAGCAATGAAAAGTTCATAATTAGGACAACGTTTTCTTTCTCCTCCAACCCCTAGACCACCAAACAATTATAGATCACCAAGTTTTCATCTACCTCAAATAGGGCTTTGGTTTTTGCTACTAAAATTTTGCTACTAAAGATTACTGTGAGTTATATTTTTACTTTTTTCCAATGTCAAGGCTTACATGTTGCAAACACTGAGTAACTATTTGTTGGTTATATAATGTTCCATGGAAAGTTGACATCTCTTGACCATCACAGAGCATGTTCTACTGCTGAATATGTAAATTCAATAATGTAATGATTTCCATATATGTATTCCAACACCCACATGTTACACCACTAGGAAACAAGGTTATATTATTCATAGAGAAAAGTTTCTGATTATTATGTTAATTACAAAAGCCTCTAGAAAATACATTTTAGCCCATACATAAAAGGAAAAAAAGATGTTCTACTTAGGCTTGTTAAAATATTGGCAACTGAGATAAAGGCTGTGGGGGACCCCAAAAAGGATTAGTGTGGAATCCTCCTCAAGAGTTACTCTCCAAACAATGGAAAACTTGGATAGTTATACATAAATTCCCACCTCACTCTACCTCTCCTAGAACATTAACTGCCCTGCTCCTATCTGAAATTTTGAACCTCATAGATTTCTGGCAGTTTCAGATTACCTTGAAATGCAAAAATAAATGGCTGGCACCGTGCTCTCTGCCACAGTAGAGATGAAACCTATGATGGACTAAGGAATGTAAAAGAGGGCATCAGGCACATCTACTGCAGAAGAACCAGGTCCCTTTTTAGGTGCAGGGGACCCCAGCTTCCCTGTGGTTCTCTTATTCTCTGCCCAAATCTTTCAAATAGATTACTTACAAAATTATTTTCAAGCTATCAAATTTGAGTGTATTATATGCTTTTGTACTGGGACGTTACAGATACTTCCTCTGTCAGTAATGTCTGATGATATGACATGTGTTACCAAACACCTAGCAACTATCTCTTTCTTTTTCACCTTTGGACTCTGTACTAAACAACAGCCAATCTCCTAAATATGCTACTGAGATAAATGGATGGATTATATTTTATTAAAATGTGTCTGCTTTTGCCAGGCTTTGTGTCCATATAATGAATAAATAATATAAATGTGCTCAGTGGAGCATTGAGGTAGACTAAGTCCCTGTGGTAGGAGAAAGACAAAAGATGTAATCTCTAAAGAGCCCACTGTCCTTGAAAGGAGAAATACACAATATTAATTTGAGAAAATTCAACTCTGACACTGTAGAACTGAGGACATGCAGACATAGAAGTTTTAAGTATTTTCATAATTGGAAACTTTCATGTAATAAAGTCCTTGGAGATCTAATTTCAATTACAAAAGTATTTTTAAAGTTGTAGGTTTATTAAACATAGTATCTTATGTCTTTGTTTGGTAAGGTATCTAATCAGAATGTTTTAAAGAAGTATTTTTCCTTTACTATAATTACCATGAGGATTCCTTTTGTTATTCAAATATTACATAGGACAACACTACAAATTTTTGCACAATAGTTTGTAGCAAGGAAAACATAACATTATATCTAAATCAAATTAAGTTTTTTTATGATATTTTCTTTTTTTTCACTGTAGAAAGTACTGCTCATTAGTAATTTAATAAAGAACAGAACCCTATTTTGATATATAAACAATTTATTTACAGATATTGCTAGTACAAACAGAAGCTGCCATTTGCAATAATATCCAGTGTTTCCTTATAGAAGTAGGAGAGGTTCATAGATAATAACTGTAAATATTGTGAAAATGGGCACATAGCTAGCAGAGCCAAGGAGATAAGATTATGTATTGCATTTTATTCTTTCTATTACATATAAGTATTTATTTTTATGTTAAACAAGTTATAGTATAAGTTATTGCTATTAAGGTTATGTTCATAATAGTATTATTACCTTTTCCTTTGGGAAAGCTAGTATTATCAAAATAAACTTTGATATGCAGATTTACTTCCTCCCTGATGCAAAGATTGGTAAATATATTTTAATGATGGTATTTGATTTCTTTAAGATTTTGCTTAAGCAATTTTACATTATAAAATATTTAGTTTATTTCCATATCATAATATCTAGTACTAGATATCTAGAGTACTAGAATCTGAAATAAATTTTAGTGGTGAGAATGAATTCATAGAAGATAGAAGAATCAATGAGATTAAAGTAGCCTAAATTTTAGGAGTATAAGTAATAGGTCTAATATAAGTAATAAGCTTAGGGTATAAAGCTAATTCTCATTCATACAGTTTCTTTTTCTTTGGTACCAGTGATTGAACTCAGGGGGGATACTCAACCACTGAGCCACATCCTCAGCCCTATTTTGTGTTTTATGTAGAGACGGGGTCTCACTGAGTTGCTTAGGGCCTCAACGTTGCTGAGGCTGGCTTTGAACTCGAGATTCTCCTGTCTCAGCCTCCCTAAGTGCTGGAATTACAGGCACCTGGCTCATTCATATTGTTTCTTACTCATTAACATATCCATTGATCAAAAATGTTTGAGCACATACTTTGAGCCAAGTTCTTTTTATAGTGTATAAATAAAGATTAAGCAAATATCATGAATCTGTTTTTATGGATAATGTGATTTAATGAGGAATACTTACATTAACCAAATTGTCATACACCTATTTAATTGCACATTAACAATTGCCTTATAAATTATCTATGAGTATATAAAAAAGCATATCTGTTATGGTTTGAATATGAGGTTGCCCCCCAAAACCTTTTGAATTAATGCAGGAATGTTTGGAAATGGTTGGACTGTGAGAGCAGTAACTTAATAAGTGCATCCTCATTTGAATCGATAGGGTAGTAACTGTAAGTAGGTAAGTTGTGGTTGAAGGAGATAGGCCTGAAAGGGTTATGCTTGCAACCTCTTCTCCCTCCCTCATTCTCTGATTCCTGATCATGCAATGAACTGAACAGTTTTCTTCTGCTGGTCCCTTCCCATGTCATATGCTGCTTCACCTTGGACCCAGAGCAGTGGAGTCAGCCATCTATGGACTCAGACCTGTGAAACCATAAGCCCCAAATAAAATTTACCTCCTCTAAGTTGTTCTTCTCAGGTATTTTGGTCATAGTGATGTAAAAGCTGACTAAAACAATTTAATAAGAAGAGTTGAAATTATGTAAGGGATCACTAAATTAATGACTGGTCCACAAGTACTGAAGTTGACTAGGAGGCAGCTCCAACAAAGGATATCACTCCAAATATCACTATCAGAGTAGTAAGAATACAGAATGAGAGAGATTCAAAATGCTTGAAATGGTAACCAGGTGCCAATTCTTATGGAAACTTTAGGTTCTGTTAATAATTGTCCTCTTTAATTGGCAAATTTGCATTTTCAAAATATTTTCCAAGGTACCATGTACAGAACTGTTTCACTGGCCAATAAAGTATAAATGATTGTTCATAAGGGTACAGTTTAATTGCTTTTCTGAAAGACCACATTCAGAAGGAAAATGTAGACAGAAAAAGAATGAATGGATTTAGGAGCTATAATTTGGTAGTAAAACCAAAGGAACTTAGTGATAAACTGAATAAAGAAACAGACATCTTCAAATATGATCCCTATGTTTTTACTTTACAGAAAGTAATTCACAACATCCCCAACCATTAAGTTACAGAGGTTTGTAAAGGATTAATTTCTGAGTGGATAAATTGTATGTTTAATTTAGAATATATTGAGCTTGAAGTAATTTTGACACATGCAAAGAGACATTTAATATGTAGTTGGTAATATTGGTTCCTAGATTAAAAGAAAAGTCTGGACCAGAGCCATATAATAAAAAATATCCATATAAATACTTCAACTGAGGATAAAATTTTCTCTGCAGATAGTCTGGAGAGGAAGGATAAGTGGTTTTGCACTACATCTTGATATATGTCAATATTAATGTTTGGTAGAGGTGAATTAGTCTTTATAGGAGCCAAAAATTTGGAATAAATTAAGAAACATGATTTCATGGAACAAAGAGAAGTGTTTCAGAGAACAGGTGCTTGGTTCCAACAAAACAGTGAATAATGTTCAAGATGACAATATTTTAAAGCAACATTAAATTTAGAAATGTAGAGGCCATTTAAGACCTCGGTGAGAAGTATTTACATTGGGTACAATAAGCTCCTGCATGCATTGGAGCTGATGAAATCAAATCACGAAGTAGAAATAAATTTTAAAATATTTGGTTCTATAGAGCAAAGAGAGAGAACATACTTAGCTAAATCACATTTTTGACAATAATATGAGGTGAAATAAGACCTTTACATGAAAAAATATGTAATTAAAAGAATTCTGTTATAAACCAATTCTCCTAATTTTGATCACTTTAGAAAAAAATATAGGTATTATAATGCCAAGATATGCATACTGAGTTCTTAAATGACCATGTAATACTTTTAACCTTGGAATATTTCAACCATAAACATAACTTATAGCTCTGAGTAACAAAAGAAGTAGAGTGGTTAACAAGAATCAACCTGATTATTTTTCAAATAAAAGAGGAACTAGTACAGCACAAATTAACTTTTTCATAAAAATGAAGAGCTACAAGAAAGATGTAAGTGTTTCAAAACCAGTTTCAGAAAGGTACTTCATGCCAAGGGGGAAATGGTTTTTCAAGGGGAACTCTGTAATTGGCTTTTCCTGTTGTCAGTAATTGATCCAAAGACTCAGTACAGTTTGGATGTTTTAGAAGTATTAAACATTGATTTCTCACCTTAGTTTTGAGTGTCACATCTGTTTTATTGAGTTTTTCATACACAGTGGCTCAAATCCTCATCATGCCACTCATTTGAGTTAACCTGTAATATAATTCTTCATTCCACACTGAGCATAAACATAATCATCATTTTCTTGATCGCTATCATTTTTTTTTCATTTGATTCCACACTGCATTCTCTCCCTTCCACATATTTTTCTTTGAGGTTATAATTTACTAATGTAGTTCTAATCATCTCTGTTATTAAGTATTGTGTTTGTTTTTTAATTGAAAAATTGAAAGAAAAATAATATCTTGTAATTATTATTATTATTTTCAGTTTTTCAATCGTGCATTACTTAAAGTACAAAGAATGAAATAACCTTGAAGTTTCTCTATTTAAATCTATCAGGGAATGAAGGTACCACAGTCATCTCAATTAGAAGATACCTTAGTGCAACATTTGTCAAGAAAAAAATTTCTGCAGCTCTATTTTTATACCAATTTCTACGTTTAAATATATTTACCTTTAGAAAATTTGAATTTCATAATTCCTTAAACATTATTGTCTTAAACTTATATTCTATCCCTTGTTCAGAGATAGAAGCATTAATCATTAATAAAATGTCTCTTCATGACTCAAATCTTAATTACACATTTTCTAGCAATTTCTTCTCCACTTTTCATATTTCTATGTAAGTTGTAGATGAACACAATACCTTTTTTTATTTATTTATTTTTATGTGGTGCTGAGGATCAAAGCCAGTGCCTCACATGTTCTAAGTAAGCACTCTACCACTGAGCTACAACCTCTGTCTCTTTCCAGTATATTTAACACCTTTTTTCAATATGTCTTCTATATCTTCTTCTTTCTCCTGAATTAGTCTTATTTTAGCTCTCTTAAATATGTGTATGCATGTCTAGGCATGCAAATATATAGTAAAAAAAAGTATTTTGAGATATTTGTGTTTTCTCTCCTATTTTATTTCCTCCCTCTTTCCTTTATTCTGTTTCTTTCAAAAATCATGTGGAATTTTTGAACTTTGTTGCCTCAAAGGAGGAATATCCTGTATTATTTAAAGAATTAACTTTCCATTTTGGCTTTTGTTTTCTGCACAGGTTGAGTGTCTTGTAGTCTTTGCTATCAGTGAAAAATGAGAGGGGAAAGGCAAGCCATCCTGGGAACAGGCTAAACAAAATTCCCAACACTTAGAGGAGAGATGAGGGTCTTAAAGATAAGATGGGGGGTGATATGGGTGTCATTTTTTTCAGTACTCCATAGCTATTAAGCCATTTAAGACTTAAATATCTATCTTTAACTTAGGCACTGAGCTTCAAGATATCAAGCTTATCAAGATATCCATGCTCTGTATATACAAAGAACCAAGTTACTAGACCTAAGAGGTGTATGCTGGGACAGCATGCATACCAGTGGGAGCCACTGAGTTCCCAGATTTAGGAAATTCACTGAGCATTTTGGACATCACAATAGTGACTGATTAAATTTTGCATCAGTCAAGCATAATGGAGGACATGGAGCTACAACTAATTTCACTTAATAAAACAAGTATGAATTTTAATCCATTACATATACAATTTCTAAGGAAGTATTTGATGGGTAAACATAATATTGATAGGTACACTTTCTACTCAGTTGTCATGAACTAGCAAGACTATCTTCTTTCTGTTCTTAATTATACCAAGACTGTTTCCATGTTAGATCTATGTCCATGTTCCTAAATTTGAATGACATGGCTGACTAGTTCCAAGCTAGTCTCAACTAACACCCTACCTTCTCATTAGGTCTTCATTCCTCCCACGCAAAGTCATTCTTTGTTACATATGGCACTTGTTATAAATGAATTTATCTTGTTAATTTATCAATACACTTCTATATTGTTTCAACCATTGCCTAGGAAGTAATCCTCATACTTTCTAGTGAGTAAGCCAATCATATCAGGTCTCCATGAATATTGATCAAATGAATTGTTACCGACTTCCGTCTCTTTGCATGCTGGTAATCTTCATGACTGCATTCATTTATTATTTCTCCTTTTATTGTTCTTTACCCAAGGTTACACAATCATTTTAGATTCCATAGTGCAGATGGATTTTCAATCTAGTAAGGTTCCATTCCTAGATTGTAAAACATTTAAAATAAAAAAGCCATCTTACATGTTTATTTATATAAACTCTATCAAGACACTTACACTTTGTTAGTGCAGACTTAGTGAAAGACTGATGATGATAAAGAGAAGATTTATCAAGACATTAAAAGAAGCATCAACAAGTTTTGTGCAGTTTTGCAAGGCAGACTGCTATTTAAAAGAGTTAATGAACTAGAGGTATATAATTCTGAGAAACAGATACAATTAAGCAAGGTATTGATTTACCCATTAGAAAACAATTAATCATTTTTGTTGTAAACAAAATGAGAAACTTTGGTTGTTAATCAAGAATTTTGTTGCACTCTAGTTTTAGATTGCAAGGTTAAATTAGATTTTTTTTTTCTTGTGCAGTAATTCTACAGACATTTCTTTTAGTCCTGGAACAAATTATATATAGATAGCAAGAATTCCTGTGAATAATATTAAGAATGGTGAATCATAAAATAGCACTTAATAAAATATAGTAGTAACACATCACAAGAAATCATTTTTGATAATAATTATTATTAATTTTATTTATAGTTCCAAACAATGAAAGATAACGTGGCATCTCTGAATTTTCTCTAAATTCAGAATCTTTGAGTGAAAGATTTCATAAACTTCAACTTTTGTTGGTAAGTAGTTTTTATTAAAGCTTGTATATTTCTTAGCACAGCAAAAGCAGAAAGTGTACTTTGACTGACTCTTAAATAAATTCAACCTTTTTCACTTTATTCTGATATGATGAATAATTTCCTATTGTCACTCAGCATGTACATAGGTATGTATGTACACTTACTTTTGAAATTTAAGGAAACAATACATGTCTTCACAACATAATATATATTTTCTTAAAGTTGATGTCATATTTAAAATGCTAGAATATTGGTAATTTTTTTAAAAAATAATTCTTACAGATTGGTGGAGGATTTTGTTTTGTGTGTAGCTCTATATGGGTCTATGTACATGTATGGATTTAGATAACACTGGGTTGAAAGGCATTCTCTTGTCATTGGAAGGTCTTTGTTGATTTTGGTATTTTGGTTGTTTTTGTTTTGTGTTTGTTTTTGTTTTTCCAGAGCAGATACTAATATGGAAGAGCTAAGATTAACATTCTTCTGAGATTCCCTTTCTGCCTTTATGAATCATGAAAGAATTTTTACTACAGATCAAGGAAAGGGCATCAGTAAACATTTTAACTGATGATAATTTGTAACACTCATTACTTTTAACTGTATATTTTTCAGACTAATCCGAAATATTTAAGAGTAAAGATGTTCCTTTAGTTTGAGCAATTGGGAATGGTTTGCTGGAGGCCACCTGCCTTGTTGCCACTGGCTTATTCACAGGGGTATGCTCTGAGCCAATTAGATACCAATGGCACTTTATGATTTAGGGTTTATAATAGTTACTTTGTTACCCTGTAATTACTATAGCTAGAAAGAATGAATCATAATTAATTTATATTTTCTTATAATGACCCATATAGATCAGATCTTTCTTTAGTAGACTTGGGAGCCTATAGTTTCAGAGGACTGAACACACATCTAAGTTCTCTAAAATTTTACAGTCATAAACATGTAAGTTTAAGAGACCACCGACAAATTTTTGTGACTGTCCATAGTAAATGATCCAGTTGTTCTGAATATTCTACCTATAATCCTACCTCTTTGGTATTATTGATACTAACCCCACCTCTTTGGTATTATTGATACTAACCCCATTACTGACTTTTGCTCTTAAATATCAAAAAGGAATTGTGAATATTCTTCCTGAAAGATTTAGTGACATGATTCAGGATCTATAAATGGTTTAGCTCTGCCGTAATTACGTGTATTCAGGTAGAATATTGACTTGAGTAGTTTAGATTTGCAACCTTAGTCTTTCTGATGTTTACTATTATTTGAAACCAACAGACTTTGACTTTCTTATCTGTGGCAAATATTCCCTCAGATGATCAGTATTTTGCTGATGTTAAGGAGTTATGAAAATTAATCATTAATTATCAACATTTTGGGAAATAAAGGATATTTACTTTGAAATCAGTAAACCTGTTCTAAAATCTCTTATATTTTATGAAAAAATTTTGAAACAAAATCTTATTTCATATATACACCAGATTCCTATCCTACACTTTTATCTCTTCAGTTTTATTTACGTTTGAGTAGTCTCTACCTGCTTATTCAGATTTTTTATGCCATATTCTGTTTGAATTGGAGACATCTCATATTTTGAATTTGTGTAAATCCTTTTTCATAGGGTTTTTTCAACTTGTTTCTTGAGACCAGAAGTCAATAAACAAAGACCTGTTGGCCAAATTCAGTCTGTAGATCATTTTAAACAATATTTAAGATAAAAATGAGTTTTACATTTAAAGTTTAGATTTGTTTATGAATGAACAAAACAAAAAACAAGATGAACTACAGACAGTATGTGGCCTATACAGCATTCAACATTTATTGCTTTCCCTTTAGATAAAAACTTTGCCAACTGTTTTATACTATTAGGTTTTATATTAGGCATTTTGGCAAGATTTGCATATAAGCTTAGTGGATGCTACATACTGTGTAGCCTCAGAGAGCAAACTTATTCCATTATAAAACAAGATATTTTTGAGAATTTGATTAAGATCATAATAACCAATCCACATTTTTTTTAACTGTAGGTTTTTTCTTTGCAATTAGCAAATAATGCCTTGAGTAATAGTTGATTTAGGTACCATTGAATACCTTATTTTCCTTTTGTTTTTCACCAATTGGTTTTAGTACTCACTAGTGATTGATGCTTGAATCAAGTATTTCATTAGAGGACTCAAAAATATGATATTCTACATAAATCATAATTTCAACCTTTACTAGATGACATTCTTCTGTATTAAGATTCTCAATTTCTTTTTAAGAAAAATGTAAAAATGGTGAATAGTTTGATTTTGACCTTAATTATTAATTTTCAAGGAGCTGATGCCATATCTTATACAAATGGTGATTAACAAGTTTACCCCATTATTAAAACATACTTCTAACTCAATCCAATGCTCATTCTTTTTGCTTATAAGTAAATATTGTTTTTCATAAATATGGCCAAAGCTCTAGTAAACATTGAGCAATTCAACTTTTGTCTGCTCAAATCATTATTTCAGTGGTTGATTTATATTTAAATTTATGTAGAAAAATTTAATTTTCCTTCAGTAAATTACCTGTGGAAAAAATAGACAATTCCAATTCTTTCATTTTTCTTTTCAAAATATACTTTGTAGAATTTTTTATTAAAAAAAAGCACTGGAGGGGTTGAGATTGTGGCTCAGTGGCAGAGCATTTGCCTTGCATGTGTGAGGCACTGGGTTCAATCCTCAGCACCACATAAAAATAAGTAAACAAAATAAAGGCACTATGTCCATGTATAACTAAAAAAAATTTTTAAAAAAAGCACTGGAAATTAGTTTTAATGAAGTACTACTTTGAAAAACTTTATGACATTGGTAACATTTTTATAAGTGTTAAATTTTATGTTATAAATTTAGTGGGTAAAGTAATTAAATTAAAATGGGTATCAAGAAGCAAACAACTCTGGATGAGACAGATAATAAAATATGAAAAGAACAAAGTAGGCATGCAGAGACCAGGTAGCCCTAGGACAACCCTGCTGATGTCCATAGAGACCAGGCAGTCCCAGGACAGCCCAGGCAACCCCTGCCCAGGAACAGGACCACTTCACCCACACATGAGGACCCCAGGCCCAGATTTAGGCACAGGATTGCCCACCATGCTGAGGACTGTGCCCACACACCACTGTGCTGCATCTCCAAAGATACACCTGAAGCCATCAAGCCATCGTTGGCTTACCCTTTCAGCCCCATTTTTAAAAGTGGTCACCGCCATCTTGGGACACCTCAAACACCATCAGATTACACCCGCTGCTGCCACCACCATCTTTAGTTGTGGCAGCTTCTATCTTGGGACACCATCTGGTGTCTGGAAGCCCAACACTAAGGTACTTCCGGGTTTGACACTACCCAGACACCAACTACAGACACGGCCACTTCCACCTAGGAACAACATCCAGGAAATGAAAGATCATCACCAAGGCTGCCCTAGAGAGGCCTGACCCACACCCCATGCACTGCTCGTGAGAGAAACCCAACACTGCAATTCCCTATTTACCAATGTGTGCTCCACCCAAACTGATACCATTTTGCAACATTGCAGTCACTGCCAGAGCCCTCCCCAAGAGGAAAGTTCCGTGCATTAAAATCATTCATTAAAGTAATAAAAAGTCAACAAATAAATGAACTGACATTACAACTCAAAGTCCTAGAAAAAGAGGAATAAACCAACACCAAAAGAAGCAGAAGACAGGAAATAATTAAAATTAGAGCTGAAATCAATGAAATTAAAACAAAAAGAATAATAGAAAAAATTGACAAAACAAGAAGCTCTTTTTCTGAAAAAATAAATAAAATTGACAAACCCATAGCCACTCTGAAGAAAAGGAGTGAGAAAACCCAAATAACTAAAATTTGTGATGAAAAAGAAAATACCATATCAAACACCATTGAAATACAGAAGATTATTATAAACTATTTTGAAAATTTATACTCTAGTAAAATACAAAACCTCAGACACTGACAAATTTCTAGAGGCATATGACCTACCAAAACTGAACCAAGAGGACATACACAACTTAAACAGATCAATTTCAAGCAAGGAAACAGAAGATGCCATTAAGAGCCTGCCAACTAAGTAAAGCCCAGGACCAGATGGATTCTCAGCCAAGTTCTATAAGACCTACAAAGAAGAATTAATACCGATACTCCTCAAACTATTTCATGAAATTACAGAAGGAGAAAACCCTTCCAAACTCATTCTATGAGGCGAGAATCACCCTGATGACAAAACCAGACAAAGACACATCAAAAAAGGAAAATGTCAGAACAATATCCCTAATGAAAATACATGCAAAAATTCTCAATAAAATTTTGGCAAATCGCATAAAAAAACATATTAAAAAATAGTGCACCATGATCAAGTGGGGTTCATTCCAGGGATGCAACGTTCAACATAAGGAAATCAATAAAAGTAATCCATCACATCAATATACTTAAAGATAATAATTATATGGTTTTATCAATTGATGTGGAGAAAGCGTTTGACAAAATACAGCACCTTTTATGTTGAAAACACTAGAAATATTAGGGATAGTAAGAACATCCCTCAACATTGTAAAAACTATCTATGCTAAATGCAAGGCCAACATCATCCTAAATGGAGACAAATTGAAGCATTCCCTCTAAAAATGGGAACAATTAAGGGATGCCTTCTTTCACCACTGCTATTCAACATAGTCCTTGAAACTCTAGCCAGAGCAATTAGATAGAGGAAATAAATTAAATGGATATGAATAGGAAAATAAGAACTCAAACTATAATTATTTACCAAAGACATGATGCTATATTCAGAGGAGCCAAAAAATTTCACTGGAAAGTTTCTAAAATTAATAAATGAGTTCAGCAAAATAGTTGGATATAAAATCAATACTCATAAATCAAATGCATTTATATACATCAGGGATGAATTCTCTGAAAGAGAAATTAGGAGAACTACCCCATTCATAATCGCCTCAAAATAAAAATAAAATACTTGGGAATCAATTTAACAAAAGAGATGAAAGACCTCTACAATGAAAACTACATGACACTAAATGAAGAAATTGAAGATCTTAGAAGATAGAAATATCTCCCATGCTCTTGGATAGGCTGAATCAGTGTTGTCAAAATCACCCTACTTAATTGGGCATGGTGGTGCATGCCTGTAATCCAACCACTTTGGAAGGCTGAGACAGGAGAATCACAAGTTCAAAGCTAACCTCAGCAATGGCGAGGCACTAAGCAACTCATGAGACCTTGTCTCTACATAAAACATGAAATAGAGCTGGGGATGTGGCTCAGTGGTTGAGTACCCCTGAGTTCAATCCCTGGTACCAAAAAAAAAAAAAAAAAAAAATGACCATACTACCCACAGTACTATACAGATTCAATACAATGCTAATTAAAATTCCAATGTCATTACTTATAGAAATAGAAAAAGCAATCATGACATTTATTTGGAAAAATAAGAGACACAGAATAGACAAAGCAATCTTTAGCAAGAAGAGTGAAGCAGGAGGCATCACAATACCAGAGCTTGAACTATACTACAAAGCTATATTAACAAAAATGGATGGTATTGGCACCAAAATAGACTGATAGATCAATGGTACAAAAAAGAGGACACAGAGACAAACGCACATAAATACAGTTACCTCATCCTAGACAAAGGTTCCAAGAACATACAATGGAGAAAAGATAGCCTCTTCAACAAATGGTGCTGGGAAAACTAGAAATCCATATACAGCAAAATGAAACTAAAGCCCTATCTCTCACCATGCACAAAACTCAACTCAAAGTGGATCAAGGATCTAGGAATAAGAACAATAACCCTGCTTCTAATAGAAGAAAAAGTAGGCCCAAGCCTTCATCATGTCAGATTTGGCCCCAACTTACTTAACAAGACTCCTAAAGCACTAGAAATAAAATCAAGAATCAATAAATGGGATAGATTCAAACTAAAAATCTTCTTCTCAGCAAAAGAAACAAGGTGAACAGACAGCCTACATTTTAGGAGCAAACTTTTGCCACATGTACATCTGATAGAGCACTGATCTCCAGGATATATAAAGAATTCACAAAACTTAACACCAAAAAAACAACCAACCAATCAATAAATGGACTTAGTTGCTGAACAGGCACTTCTCAGAAGAAGATATACAATCAATCAACAAACATATGAAAAAATGTTCAACATCTCTGGTAATTAGAGAAATGCAAGTCAAAACTACTCTGTGATTTCATCAAGAATTCAAACAACAATAAGTGTTGGCAAGGATGCTGGGGAAAAGGCACACTTATTCATTGCTGGTGGGACTGCAAATTGGTTCAACCAATCTGGAAAGCAATAAGGAAATTCCTTAGAAAACTCACAAGAGAACCACCATTTGACCCAGCTATCCCACTCCTCTGTTTATACCCAAAGGACTTAAAAACAGCATACTATAGTGATGCAACCACTTCAATGTTCACAGCAGCTCAATTCACAATAGCCAAATTGTGGAACCAACCTAGATGCCCTTCAATAGATGAATGAAAAAAGAAACTATGGAATATATACACAATGTTATATTACTCAACATTAAAAGAGAATAAAATTATGGCATTTGCAGGTAAATGGATGGAGTTGGAGAATATTATGCTAAGCCAATTCCAAATAAACAAAGGCCAAATGTTCTCTCTGATAAGTGGATGCTGATTCATAATGGGGTGGAAGTGTGTGGGAAGAATGGAGGAACTTTGATTGGGCAAAGGTGAGGGGAAGGTGTATGGAGGCAGGGAAGATGGTGGAATGAGGTGGACATCATTACCTTAGGTACATGTATGACTGCACATATAATGCAATGCTACATCATGTACAGCCAGAGAAATGAAAAGTTGTGCTGAATTTGTGTACAATGAATAAAAATGCATTCTGCTGTCATATATACCTAATTAGAATTAATTAATTAATTAATTTTAAAAAAGAACAAAGTAGTTCTGCTCTACTTACCAACGTATCTTTCTTTTTTTTCCACTTCATGACTACTTAAGCTAGATTTTAAAGTTAGAGTAAAATTTTTATTTATTTCTGATTTGATTTTCATATCACATTTGATATGACTTTCAAAATGCTGTTAGTATTGTTTATTAGGAAAGAAAAGAATAAAATTAACATTAGTGATCTGGATGTTAATATTTAATGAACTAAGAGAAGGATTGAAGTTAAAAAGAAAAAAGAAACAAATGGGGACTCAGAGACAAAATACAGTTAGTATAGCCGGGCAACCAGGAAAAAATAAATCCATAAAGTAATTAGAGTTATGCTGCTCAGAAAATGCATTGACCTTAGGAATGCATTAATAAGTGACATGTATCCAGGTAGATACTAAATGGATCTCAGAATAAATTCCTCAGTTAACATGAATTTGAGATTCATAATTTACAAGATTTGTTATCATCTGCTTAAAGTATTGAAATTTATTTTATTTAAAATTAAAATAATTGATTGATTTTAGAGCATGTGAAGATCTATTCTGGAAGAAAATTTAAACTAAAATATGATTTCTCTTTAAAAAGCCATTGGTAGCCAAATCACAATTGGCATTTTTCTTCTCTTTTTTTAGTATATTTTGGGATTAAACTCAGAGGCATCCAACCACTGGGTCACATCCCCAGCACTATTCTGTATTTTCTTTAGAGACAGGATCTCACTGACTTGCTTAGTGCCTCACTTTTGCTGAGGCTGGCTTCGTGATCCTCCTGCCTCAGCCTCTCCAGTCGCTGGGATTGTAGGCATGTGCCAACTCCCCGGGCTATAATTGGCAATTTGAATGTGGGACAGAAATACATTTCTGTTATGAAGCTCTCTATTCATTATGATTGATGAGACTAAAATTGATTTCAACAGTTAACATTCTCACTTCTTTTTTATAAAATTTGATAATGCCAGCATTTATGTGATCTCAAAATGTTTTCTAGTATTGAAACACCAGTATGTACTTTGTGAAAAGCAACACACTCAGAATTTACTGCATAGATTTACAATTTTTTCCTCACTATTTATTTATTATTATTTATTTCCTCCCTTTCTTCAACTTCAAATGTATTGTCCCTAGCAAAACAGATAATAAAAATTAAGACTGATAGCATTTAAAAACACAATGTTATAAGGATTTATGAGCTAAATGACCTTTCCTAAATCATGAGTTTCATAAAATATCAGACAAAAAATTCTAGTATTTTTACAAAGATTTTATGATGTCTTAGAGATAATTCCTAAACTCTTTCCAAAGGATATGCCAAAATCATAAAATCAATTGTCAATTATCTATATCCTTATATTTTCAAATACTGAGTCATTAAACAATCTGAGGTTTTTTCTTCAAAAGATGATGTGAGCTTTAATTCCTTGTATAAAATTACTCTTTTTCTCTACATGATTAACTTATACCAACATGATGAATTAGCAGTCATCAAAAATAATCTGTGGAAATTTAATCCAAGAAAACAAGTGGGAAATACAATATGAGAGTCCCAATTTGCAAAAAAACTCATTAGTGGTTTTTTTAGCTTGTATTATTTTTCTTCCTACATAATAAACAAACCAAGTGTTTGGATGTAGCTCCGTATACAGTGCTTGCCTAGCATCATGTACAAGGTTCGGGGTAAATCTCAGTACCAAACACACATACATACAATTATATATGTATATAAAATATATATGCTATTGTATAAGTAAAAATATGTACATGTAAAAATGTTAATTAAATAGTATTATGTAAAATATATATGTGTTTTCTATGAACATGCATTTTTTAAAATTTTATTTATTTATTCTACTTAGGTATATATGATAGCAGAATGCATTTTGATTCATTGTACACAAATGGAGCACAACTTTTCATTTCTCTGGTTGTATGTGATGTAGAATCACAACATACATATACACACAGTACACATGCATTTTAAAAATGAGGATATCAATAAATTTCTGAAAGTTCCTAGATCACTAAGATCACCATATTTATAAACTGTAAAGAACATATTTTATATTTTTTGTTTTCTAATATTGTCATAGAAAAAAATCATCTTTAAAAAATTCTTTGTTTCATGTAACTGCTTTGCAGATGCTAGGATGATATTTTTGACATCTTAAGTAAACCTCCAAAATTCAGTTTAGAGAACTACACTTGCTTTTATTTGTTTACCTTTGTAAAAATAAAATTTGTTGTGCATATGTCCACATTAATTGGCAACGACAGAACAAGGTAAGTCATGTTAAAGAAATTCTTATGATTAAAGAGAAAACTGATTTTTAAAAAAGCTACATGTATTTAAAATTTTCAAAACACTATCTGTGGATTTCCTTTGGGATTTGGTGTCATGTTTTTGACATTGGTTTTAAAACTGCTTCTTGCAAGTGAATGTGAACTATAATAACAGCAAAATTATATACTAAAGTCCAGTTGATTAAAGATGGAAAGGATTTGAAAAAAAGTTCTTATTTTTAAATAAATATAAATAATAACTTTTTTGTTGGTGCTTAAATTAGAAACTCTGACTTTTAACTTTGTTGGATGATGTGTGGTTGATGCTTTCATGACATTAAGATAAAATTTATCTTTTTCAATAACAAAAAATTCATATATTTTCAAAATAAATACACTCATTTTGGTTTTACTAACTTCTCGGCCCCCTCTCTCTTTCTCTCCCTTTCTATTTCCAGCCACATTCAGGCATTTTTTTCATATCTGTCATCTAAAGAGGCTACTTTCTCAAGGGCTAGGGTTGTGGCTTAGTGCTAGAGTATATGCCTAAGTCTATATGAGGACCAGGGTTCAACTGGTCCTCAAATCTGGAAAAAAAAAGAAAAGAAAAGAAAGGCTCCAGTCTTACTTCTCATTGTTCTTTGCAGTAAAACTCTTTAAATTTGTTGCCTATGATCACTTTCTTACCTCTGGTTCATTCTTCTGTCACTCACACTTGGTGTCCAGTGCATTTATTACAATTGTATTCATTTTGTCAAATACAGTAGACTTGTCAGAACAAATTACAAATATTCTAAGTGAAGAAATCCTCTTTTCCTACAAGATATCCTGATGTTTTCCTGAGGTAGTAAGAGAATATCTCCTCATTCTACTTCACAGTGGACATAAACCATCAGCTATCATTACTTATGACTTAATGTTGATTTTTTTTTCTTTTGGTTCCAGCTCTTACATTGCATGCACTGTACAACCTACACAGACTCTCAAACCCAAACTCACAGATTCAATCTGTACATCTGATTAAGTCTGGCTATAAGTAAACTAAGCTCTGACCTTAAGGTCTCTATTTGTTTATTTAACCTGGAAATATACTTGAATTCTTCTCTTTGTCTCTTCACTCATGTCCATTTTATCCTCAAGTCCTTTTATCTTATAGCTATGTGCTTTTAAAAAATTCTGTGTCTTGGCCTGGGGTTATAGCTCAGATGATAGAGTGCTTACCTAGTATGCACAAGGCCCAGGGTTCAATCCCCAGTGTCACACACACACACACACACACACAAATTCTGTGTCTCAACCCTCTGCTAAGAAATCATAATTTCTTTCTTACAATACAACTACATAGTGAATCTAGTAGAATTTTTTCTATCACTTTCATTTCTCTCCTTGAAGCTTTTCAACCGGTTCTTCAATGAGCAATAGTCCTTTTTTTAACTATTAAAATATTATTAAAGTCAAATGATTTTTCTGTCTAAATTCTTTCAGTCTTTTAGTGTTCTGGAATAAATTAAAAATTCTTCATTGTAGTCCACAAGTTGCTATATAATGGAGCTCTTGTCTATTTTCTGCATTTTTTCATACTGTTCTCCTCATTCATTTGGGTCATATCATAGTAGCCTATTCTTTGAAACACTCAAGCAATTTTCTCCAAACTTTGTCATGGTTACTGCTGCAAGCACTGCTAGGAATGCTATTCTCCCAGATGAAATCTCAATTGAAATTTAAGCTCTTCATAACTTTTTCTGACTCTTTCCAAAGTGCATGCTCCAAGAACTCTCTTTTGCAACATCCTACTTATTGCCTTTAAGGAAATACTTGGATCAACATGTACAACATTTGCATATTTCTTTGCATATATTTTTTGGTACCAGTACTTAGAGCAACTTGACAGTTGGAACTGTGCCTGAATTATTTACTGTTGTGGTTCTTTTCTGATCTACTGCTTGAAAACATATTCAGTATTTGTTAAATGAGTCAATAAATAAGCATGTGTTTAAATGAAACAGTAATTTCATAATAAAATCAGAGGCAAATTGTGTCATTGTCCTTATTTGCTTATGATTACTTTAAGAAATTATGAGTATTGGTTTTATGTTGAAATGTTGGTGCTAGTGTACAGTGCTTTCTCTTAAAAAATTTATAGCCAGCTTTATGTAGCTTTCATTTTGGACCAAAGTATGAACCTTAAAGCCTGCTATGTAATATTTCTAAAAATGTTCTAAAAAGTTTAATTTTGAAGGGCTTCATTTGGGGGTGGGGGAGTCAAAACACTATGAACAAAACAAAAATTAAAAAAAAAAACAACAACCTAGCATTTCAACTGTCATATCTTCATAGAATCTCAACACAGAAGGAAATTTACTAACCTGACAATTGTTTTTATTTTCAATTTTTTATCTTTTTCTTTGTCTCCCTCTTTTTCTTCCAGATGTGGAGGTAATTTTCTCTTAAACCCATGCTATAAATTTTCAATAGTACTTTTACATTGTCCCTTTGTCTTTAGAAATATAATCTCCATTTTATCCAAAGTCTTACTGATCCAGGTACAAGGCATTTCCTAGGATCTCTTAAATCTAGGTGAGATTATGCAGTAAAGCATTGACCAAGTATGGTAGAAATAGAAATGGGACCAAGTTTAGAAGCAATATAAAGATATATTTAAAAAGATATATTCAAAAAGATATATTCTCCTGGGAGATTAATTGGAGACAACATTTTCGTGTCTTAAATTATCTCAAGAGCAGAAGACCTGCATCAGGCATAAAAGCAGAATAAGACTATTTATGTCTTGGAGACAGGATATGTTCCCATTTATGTCTTGGAGAAAATAAGCAACTTAAATGAGTAAACTATACAGCAGCAAATGAAATAAACCCAACTTAAATTGGCTTAAAAACAGAAAATTCAGCATGTATGTATATGTGTGTGGGAAAAGGCATTTTGGTAGTATTTTTAGAATAACAACATGAAATCTCAAAAAGCAGGGATGTACCTGGTCTTAAAATTAAGAAAACCAGTGACCCCAAAGCTATCAGAATACTCCCTCCATCTGATATTTTTATCCATCCACATGTTGGCTTCAGCTTTTTACACTGGTTTCTCATGTATAAAAGTACTTTGTTAAAGGCAGTCCTGGTTTGCTGTCCTGAAAATATCAGAAGAGAATCTCTTTATTCAGCTCTAGTAGAAAATTTCTGGAACAGAACTAACTTGAGCCACCTGTTCATCCCTGTCTCCTTGGCTGTCAAAAAATAGTATTACCACAGCTTGGATCAAGTTTTCACATTTTGACTAATGGTGGAGGCCATTGATTAAAGGCCAGACCAGTGGAAAATCATCTTTTCAAAGAAAGGAAGACCATCTTCTCAGAAAGAGTTACTGCCAAGCTGGTTAAATAATAAAGTTCTTCTTTAGGAGATTCATGTTACAAACTAATTTTCAAAAATTAGTTTTTTTTTTATTTAAGTACAGATTAATGAATAATTATAACCATAGAAAACCATAAAAACATTTTCATCAAGCAAGGAGGCATTTAAACTTTCCAGCAATTAATATGAAGAAGTATTTTAAAAACTAAAAGGTATTAAATGAAATTTTAGGGATTTTTTTTATTGTAAACTTTTCAAGTATTATTTGGGGGGCCTAAATAAATTATTTAATACTTTAAGTATAAAAACCACTATTTAGAAACAATAGGCCCTGTTTGTTTTCAGAGAATATATTTGAATGAGGCACAGTTTTTCGTTTTGATTTTTTTTAGCTTTATTTTTAGTATTTTTTAGAGATTTGATTTTTATAGTATATATGCTTCTTTTCTCTTTCTTTTTTATATTTTTCAATGAACTCCAATTCTAAGTCTAAGAAAAGAACTTTTCCTTACATAATTCTATTTGTTCAATGAGAAAAATAATATATTTATATGAATCTAGTTATCATTGTTACATTAAATTGATGTTAATGACAAATTATACCTATTTGTTGATAATATTGCCTTTTATGCAACAAACTAACATTCTTAAGAAGAGAATGGTCAATACTATTGATTAAATAACATTCACAAATATTCATCCATGCTGAGCATGCATTCAGTACAAAGTGTCTTTTCAAATAATGTTCAATAGCATTCAAAATGCAATATAATGAAAATAAATTGAGACTGTACATCAAGAAATAGAAACAAATATTGTGAAGGCTTTTTATTTCATAAATCATGATTGCTAGAATTGTTTTTTTTTCCTTTCTAAAATTTTGTTTGTTTTTGGTTTTGGTTTTTTTGTTTTGTTTTGTTTTGTTTTGTTTTGTTTTGTTTGGCACTGGGGATTGAATACAGGGGTACTGGACCACTGATCCATATCCCCAGACCTATTTTGTGTTTTATTTAGAGGCTGGGTCTCACTGAGTTGCTTAGTGCCTCGCTATTGCTGAGGCTGGCTTTGAACTGGTGATCCTCCTGCCTCAGCCTCCCAAAGTGCTGAGATTACAGGTGTGTGCCACTGCACCTGACTTCCTTTCTAAATTTTATTCAGGAAGCCTTGAATGGCCATAATAGTTTGGAGGAGGCAACTGGAACTACTTAATGTTCTTTCTTAAATTACTACAAGAGAACTAAAACAACACAGTTATTCTGAGGGGATTTGTTTTCCTTTCTATTTAGCATTCAGATCTAATCATTTGTCATTCACCTGACTGGAGACCAATCCTTTTTACTAAAAGGAAAAGTGTTTTGAATTTTCCAGGAACCTTAAAAAAGTAAAATGGCAACACATTGGAATATATACATGTAACAAATTTCTAATTTTTAATTAGAAATGATAGTTTACATAAACATATAGTCTATTTAACCTAAATTTCAAAAATATTTGCACAAATAACACAAGGTAGCACTTGAAAAAGAATTTTAAAAATTACTAACTGATTTTGAATGAATTAATTTATTTTCCTTTCATGTTTTTCAAAGTTGGGAATAACAAGATAAGTAGATAGATAAATTTAGATAAGCCTATTAAGTACTAGTTTGTGGTGTGTTAGTCAGCTTTCTGTTACTGTAAATAAATGCCTGAGATAATCAACTTTTAATGAGGACGGCTTTATTTTGAAGCACTGTTATGGAGGTTTCTGTACATTATTGATTGATGTTATTTTTTTTCAGCCCTTGGTGAAGAATACATCATCACAGGAAGCGCTCAGTTGAACAAAACCACTCATATAATGGCACAAAAGTAAAAGAGAGAAAGAGGAAGGGTGTGGGTTATGAATATCCCATCCAATGGCATAGCCTTAATGACTGAAGATCTACTAATGCCTCATATCTTAAAATTTCCAGCAGCACCTCCCAAATACACTAAGCTGGGGCCTAAGCCTCTTACATGTGGGCTTTGGAGAACAATTTGGATCCCAACTATAGGATGCTCATTTGTTAAATCATCTTAGTAGATGTTGGATGAACTTTAAAATAAAAAAGGGGACTTTTCTAAACCTAGACATCTATTTAACACTCTTTACCCACTATTATAAAAGTATGATAATTCCTTTTTAGAAAAGTATTTCCCACTTTAACCACTTTAGAAAATGCTAATATACATAAGATTACAAAGCTATATTTTTCCATTTTTTTATTTGTTCTCTTTAGACATAGACAACCATAAAGTGTATTTATACTGAAAAATATATTAAAAGCAAAGTTTTATTATACTTTTATTTTATTTAATTTACATATGCTTATCTTTTTTTCAAATTTAACAAGTACTTATTTCTTATAAAGTCTTTCTAATATGTCTGGTTTGTTTTGGTTAATTTAGGCCAGTTTTCATAAAAACATTCAATACTTTATAAACCTTTTATTCAAAGGTATTAAAACAGTTAAAGATAGATCTTTAAAAATGTATATATCTAACCTGTGTTTCACTATGTTGTGAGAATCTTAACTTTGCTTCACTTTGTATAGATATTAGACATAAAAATATGACTAGAGAATTTGAGAAAATATTCAATTAAAGAATCTGTATAACCTATATAGCCTGAGTAGAATAGAAACTGACACATAGTAAATTGACATAATTATGGAGCCTTAAATTTTTATTCCATCGCTGTCTCTACCACATCTACTTATTACTGAAACACTCTGTTCTCTTCATCACTACCATGTATTATTAGATGTAAATTTCTATTCAAACACATCTCTTGGAAAAACTGCATTTTCCAAAGGAATTCTGATACCTAATTCCTCCTTTTGGAAAACAGTTCCTCCTACCTAGTTCATTTCTTACCATCTTTTTTCTATTATGTCCTAACACTGGCTCCATCTTAATCCAACCTCCAGTTGATACAGAAGGATTATGTTGAGTAAGTGCATTCTTTATACTTGGATAGTATATTAACACAGGAGGTATGTGTGTATGTGTTATTTTCAAATAAGTAAATGTCCAGCTAGTTAACCTCCCTTTGAACCAAAAAAGTAATAAAACCACTGTAATTATCCATTCTTAAAATATGAAAGATAGAGTAATTGCAAATTGTCAGATGGAGAAAGTCATGAACTAAATAACAAGGACAGGTGGACTGACTTAACCCATAGAACCTGATTTGAAGGACTAAGTAATACTGCAAAATGGAAAGAAATGGTGAAGGATGGAAAACAGAGAAGGGATTTGAATGTGTGCATTTTGAGCAGTCAATCTAAAAATCTGTCTACCATCACTACATATCTGCACACAGGAAGTAAAGAGAAGTTTAAGGCTAACACAAGCAACAGATTCCTATCCTAAAGTATTCAAATCTAATCTGCCTGTCAGAACTGTCAAGTGGCTTGGGATTTTCAACTATGTGATATACCTGATTCTGCTCAATGTTTCCAATGTTTAATGAGGATTCTAGGATTAGAGAACACACAAAGTCCATAATTAATAAAATGTGAAGAGATACATTGAAGAGAATTTCCAAATCCTGATGAAAGAAATATTCAGATTCAAGAGGCACAATGGATTCCAGAGTTAATAAGCATAAATACATACCCACCCAGAAACAACACAGCAAACTAGACAAAAACAAATAGATCTCAAAGAACTAGAAAAGATATTGATAACTCAGTTGTCCTAGTGGAAGTCAAAGGAGAGACAATGGTAAAAATGCAAAGCATTCATTAAAATAACTGTTAACATGGGAATATATGTGAAATTAAGTAACAAGGTAATGACAGGAAAACGCAAGACTATTACAGAGCAAAAACAAACAAACAAACAAAAAATGCAGGAAACTGGTCAGGAAAATAAATATAGGATTCTTAGTAGAAGGAAATGTGTACAAATACAAAAAATAGTTTCTGCTGCTATACATGCTGAAGCACAATGCATGGAGAAAGGCAATTGTTAATTCTGACTGTGTGTATTGACATGGAGGCAGCGAGGTGCTCAGAGAGAAACAGTCTTCATGTAAGACAGCTCTTGGATGCAATGTGATTTCGTTCAGTTAGACTGGAAGGAGAAGGAAGAGGAAAATTCTTGAACAAGCCATTATTATGGGCAAGAACCCAGCTTCGTTATCACCATTCCAATTCCTTTGAACAAAGAAACAAATATTGCTGTTTCAGAAACTTGGTTTGTGTTATTGCATAGATCTCACTTGAATACTTATTTACCAGGTGATTTAGGTGTCCTGATATTTAAATTGAGTTTTCTACTTACGTAAAATTTATAAAAGCATAGAAGGCAGTTGGGTTCCTATTTTCTATCTTCAATGAATTAAGACATCAGACCAAGGAAAATTACAGTGAATGAAAGCACAGAATTGGCAAATGGATACAAGAAGTAATTAATTAACAAAAATTTGAGTGTCAATTTCAAGTTTTTTGAGAAACTAGTTATTAAAGATTTGAGAAATATTGTGGTTACATGAAAACAGTAATAATATATCCAGGAGACTATAACCAAGATATATTCCAAAACAAATTTTAACTAATATGAAATTAAAAGTTTAGGTATACTACTTTATATTCCTTTCACAACTATGCAAATAGCTAACTCTATGAATTACTTGTCACTTTCTTATGCAAGTTACTTAAACTCTCATATCATGAATTTCCACTCTAAATTGGGAATTTCAAAAATGTTTATAAACATTTCATGAGGATAAAAAGAACAGCATATATGAAACATAATTGTAGATAGTAAAATGTGCCAGAAATGCCATTTCCATTGCTCATACTTTTAAAATTTGGTAGGGGTACTGCAAAAAGAGTGATAAGAATAGAATTTAATTTCTTTCCCTTATTTATTCTCTGACATTTACATTTTCACCATGACAATTGATTATCTTATTATTTTTAGAGGGTTTTGATATTAATTTTAAAACAAAAACTTCAAAACCTATGGTCTATATCTCTGTAGTAAATGCAAAATATATGTAAATATATTTACTATAGCATTTGTATGAATATAACTTCTCTTCAAAAAACACCCACAATAAATCTAAAATAAAAGCAAATGACAAATTTACTAAGAAGCACCATATGGTCTGAAAAATATATCTGGTTGTGTACTGCTGAAAATCATTTAGAACTGTATTTCAGGGAATTGTACCATATTTTATGGCATCTTTTCCCAATTCAGAAGATAATATAAACAACTGTGAATTGTGAATCCATACACTGATATTTTCCCCCTTTATTATCATACTTTTTAAAGAAATAAAGCTGTAAAACATGTCTAAACATTCTTCTGAACTACCTATAATCATAAAATTTCTGAGAGCTTATATTTTATTAATCATTGAATACTTCAATTTTAAACTCATATTGTATATATAAATATATATATCTACATATAAACATATATATATTATAAATATCTATTTTACAATATTTAAACAGGTCATAAGGGGATTAAGGCCACTTATACAACATTTCAAATGTTTGCACAGCATCTGTCAAGTTCCTGTCATTGGTCCACACTAAGACTAGTGGGTCAATGTTATTCTGATGATTAAATCTTCCTTGCTATCATATAGGTTACGAAATATTAAGAAGTAGGTTGCTTAATGTTCACTATTTTTAGAAGATAAGACCATGGCCTAGAAGAAGTGAGATTTTAAAGCCTGTTTCTTCATGAAAACTTGATCACTAATGAGTTATGTCCTTATTGTGGTAGAAGAGAATGTAAAACATGGATGGAATTTTTATTTTCAGAATAAGCATGATATGCCCTACTTTAAAAAAAACACTTTGTTATGGAAATTTGAAAACTCATGAACATATCATTCAAACTGTATTTTGTAATTTAACTGGAGCACATTTTTCTTTAATCTATTTGTCTTTTCCAGAAGCAGTAACTTTCATAGCATTCATGTGTGAAAACTACCTTTCAGCTAGCTGTTTTAGTTGTTTCATTTAATCTTCCCTCTCAAGTGAGTTAACAAACTCCTACATCACATATTATGTTAATAAATATCACAAAATATCATTATAATAAAATTGATATGTATGATACAATCTTAATGATTTGAGGTTGCCTTTTTTGTTATGTTAATTTAAATGCTGCCTGGATCAGCATTAATTTTAAATGGGAAATTTGCTTTTATGGAAACAGAGCTATATTTTAATTTCTCACAATCAAAATGAGAAAACATTACTCATATTACAACTTTCTCTATTTTTTTTGTTTAATTCTTGCTGATTGCCTTTCCTAACAATGAGCTTATTAATTTCAGATTTCTTAAGCAATCTGCAAATTGTTTCACAAATAATAAACAATAAATATCTCCAAATAATAGAACAGCAAAGAAGAGAAGATGGAGAGGCTTGAAGACCAGGCATGAGATTTCATGTATCTATAAGAAATGTCACTGAAGGACATGAGTACACAAGTCACAAAATTAACCAAAGTACATTTTGTGTTTTAACTTCCCATCTCTTTCACCATTAAAACACAGTGATTTATACATAATGGGCAACCCATTAATTTTATTTCTTTTAATTGAATGTACATTGCTTTTCTGTTAGAGATTATGAGAGAATAATCTCCATTTTGGATAATATTTCAAAAGCAAAATTTTGGGTACTAGGAATATTTAGTTGGGCCATCAAAATACATTGATAAAGCCATTTGTATTTATTTATACACTATGTATATTGAAATTACTTGACAACTAGATGAAGTCAATCTCATTTGAGGAAATTTTCAAATGTTAAACCTTTGATATTATTAAAGATTCTTTAAACAATTATGACGTTCTTTGTTGCAAATTATAAAAAAAATTGTTGCAAATTATAAAAAAATAATTAACTTGAGCAATAAAATGAATTACTTGACCACATGATTGCAAACATCAGAATGTAGGGAGATTCCAGAAACTACTTGGTCAGGCATCTGACTTCATTTCTTTAGTGTTGTTGTGGTTATCCCTGCTCTGGGAATTCACTTTGATTTCAAGTTGCCTTCCTGCCTCTGGAAAAAATAGCAATGATATTTTCATTAAAAGAAGAAAAAGTCAACAAATAAACCACCTGACATTACATCTCAAAATTCTAGAAGAAGAAGAACAAATCAACACCAAAAGAAGTGGAAGACAATAAATAATTAAAATCAGGGCTGAAATCAATGAAACTGAAACAAAAGAAACAATTCAAAAAATTGACAAAACAAAAAGCTGGTTCTTTGAAAAAATAAATAAAATTGATAAACCCTTAACCACCCTAACAAAATAGAGAGAGAAAACTGAAATTACTAAAATTAGTGATGAAAAAGGAACTATCATGACAGACACTATTGAAATAGAAAAGATAATTAGAAACTATTTTGAAAATTTATACTCTAGGAAAACAGAAAATCCTAAAGACACTGAAAAATTTCTAGAGGCATATGATATGCCCAAACTGAATCAGGGAAACATATACAACTTAAACAGATAGATTTCAAACAAGGAAATAAAAGATGCCAAGAAAAAAAAATGGCAATGACAGTTGTAGGAGTCACATCTGCATAGGACACTCCAAAGTGAGAATCAAGTAAGTCTACTATGTCCCTGCTTTCTAACAAAAACCCCAAATGCCCTCTGATTTACACCGACGAAGGTCACATGCCCAACATTAGCAATTATTGTGACAGGAGGATGGCACGCACTGGTAAACTGCACAGCATGTATTTACTTTATCTTAGAACCATATGTGGTATCTGCTTCTCCCAACATTCACAATACCAGAAAGAAACTAAGGCTATGGCAAGAAGTCAAAAAGGAAGTCATACTAGGAACTCATAGTGTACACAAATGTTCCTAACAGCTTCCTCTCATAGTTTGAATATGTTCATATTTTAAATTCCTCTATATTTCTTAATGATTACACACATTGAATCTTTCTATATCTTAAAAACTTCCAAAACACATCAGAGTTAAAGATGTAGCTCAGTGGTAAAGCTCTTATCTAGTATGTGCAAGTTCCTAGGTTTAGTCACAAGTACCATAAAAGAATAAACAAAACAACATCAGTGAGAGAAGTACAATTGTGAAAAATAATCATTCTAAAATAACAAAAAAACTGTGTATTGCTATATAGGCAATACAAATATAGTGCTATAATCAAGTGTAAATCATTCTTAGATACTAAAAATGAAAATTGATAAAAACTCTTTGCAAACACACACATAACATATATAAACCCTATCATGTTTAAGTGTGAATGAGAAATAGATTCTACATTTCTGGAAAGACAGTTGAAATTTTTGAAAAAAACCCCAAAAGTTGGATTTTTACCTTTATAGATATGTACTTATTTGTATGTATTGAATTGAATACACATATGCATATTGAATGTACATGTGTGTGCATCAGTATACATACATGCACACTTACATGATTGGGTATATCCCCCTTGGGATGTAAATTTTTCAGGTTATTATAGGTTGTTACTCATGAGCTCTAGGACTGTTAAGTCTTACTATTTGCATCACACACACACACACATACACACACACATATGGTGCATTTTACAGATGCACCAATATGACAGTTACAATAATACATTACACAGCAGTGAACACAACTCTGGAGTTCAATTCTCTGGGATAGAAATCTACCTTTAACATTTATTATTCAGGTGACTTTGAATAAGATATTGTGAGCTTCAGCTTCCTTACCTATTGTGTTAGTCAGTTTTTTGTTACTCTAATAAAATACCTGAGATAACCTACTTAATAAGAGAAAATATTTATTTTGGCTCATGATTGCATAGGTTTCAGTTTATGGTTATTTGATCTTATTGTTTTGTGCCTGTGGCAGCACAGCACATCATGGCAGAAGCAGGTATCAGAGGAGCTTTATTTAGCTGCCACATGGCAGCTAGAAAGTAAACAAAGAGATAGGAATGGGTCAGGGTCCCAGTACCTCCACAATAGCAGACATTTAGTGACCTAACTTCCTCCCACTAGGTCCCACTTTTCAAAGGTTCCACAACATCCCAATAGTGCCACAGACTTCTGACCAAACCTCTCATACATGGGCCTTTGGGGTCATTACATATCCAAACTATAGCACTTATATAATGAAGACAATTACAGCACCAATTCACTATCTATTGGTATGATTGCTAATTTTTCATTCTAACAATGATATCAAAGCACTGACTCACTCCTGTTAAACAATTCATATCCAAATATATTTTGAACTTTCAGCACTTTTCAGTAGAGTAAGAGAGGTATAAAACCAGGATATCAGTTTACATATATTCCCTCAGAAATTAGACTTTTCAAAACACATTTTGTGTTCCTTTTCTTAATAATTTATGCTGGATGTATTTGTGGCTGTACTTCATTCTTGTGTAGTACATATTTCAAGTTTTGCCTATTTACTTATCTGAATTGACAAAAAGCGGCAGTGCATCTCTTAGTCCCCAAGAATAAAGCTTCTCCCTAAACATGTTTCCTTGGTGCCTTCCTTCAGTTAGGCACCAAGGAAAGCACATTTCCCAGGTTGCCCTCCTTTAAAAAGAATAGAATATTGCATGTGAGTGTAGGACAGAAAGATACTCTTCCAAATCTCTTTCTCATCTGTAAACTGCTGAGGAAAAAAAAATCCCTGAGAATTTTTTTAAAACAGACCAAAGATTGTATTTTGCCTTATATATACTTTTAAATCACATGATCCTAAAGTTTGATGCTATCTATGTACACCTTTTAATTAATACTTAAATGTATTGTTTTCTGTTTCTTAAGATATTAAATGGCAAAAGTGTGTCCACTTTATTATTATTTTTAAATGTAAAGTTTGTGTGCATGTCAAATCTATTTCACATTAAATCTATAACCATACATATATATGTATATATATATGCACTTACGTGTATATATAGGCATACATATATGTAAGTGTATATATGTATGAATCATCTTTCTATCACTATTTATTGGAAGCCTCCACCTCTTTTTAATTTCTTGAAAGGTTATTAAAATTCACAAATTGTATATAGTTGCCACAACTTAACTAAAGGCATGCAATTGATTGTAGCAAATCAAATATTCAACATTAATTTATAAGGTTAAATCATATGAATTACCAATTCTTTTAATTCAAAAATGTCTAGTATCTGTAACTTTATATGGTTCAACCAAATATTTAGGTACTTTTAGTTAAAGCCCCTTTATGGAAGGTGACATCTAGGCAAGCTCTAAGAACTCCATTTTTTTCAATCCTCTTTTCATAATTCTTTTCCACTTTCTAGGCACTTTGTCCCCACTTCCTCCATCCACAGGCTTCAATAAATCCAGACACATAAAGCATTTCTACAGCTTTCTTATGAGTAGCCTTTTAGAGCAATTTCTATCAATGTTAATTAGACAATGGGGAGCAGGTAGAGTTATAAAAGGGAGACCAAACTCACATTTTCATCATTTATAACCAAACTGGTCACCAAAGGGATTTGATTTAACCAAAAGAAGCAGCATCTTCTTACATGGAATCACTCTAGATGATCAATATCAGTCTGCATTAGCAGCATTTCCCCAATCACATTATGACTAAGAATTATATTAACACAAACTGCTGATTTATAATAGGATTTAGTGAGATAAACATTAAGCTGAGATGAGTTCAGATAGAAATTAGATTCCTCAAGAGTGACCCTTGGTTACTCTTCCTATTCATACCCAGTTATTCTGAGAACACTGGGTTTATTTTCAAAACATATGCTTTGTTGAGTTTGACTCCCCTGGCTTCATTTCATATAAAATCATGAGACACTCACCATGCATATTGTTCATTCTTTGATAACTATGTAAGAGAATCTAAAAAATTTCTTCTACTTGACTAATTTCTCACTTTATTAATCAATGTTTATATTATTTCAGCCTTGACACAGAACTGACTGAATCATCATGCTGTTCAGAAATAACAAGATCAGTCTATGAACTGCCTGATGACTCTTTTTTTTTTTCCTGGCAAAATCTACATTATATTTATTGATTCTTGCTTTTATTTCTTGCACTTTAGGAGTCTTGTTAAGAAAGTCTGAGCCTAATCCAACATGATGAATATTTGGGCCTACTTTTATCTCAATTTGGCACAGGGTCTCTGGTCTAATTCCTAGGTCCTTGATCCACTTTGAGTGGAGTTTTGTGCATAGTGATAGATAAGGGTTTAACTTCGTTTTACTGCATATACATTCCCAGTTTTCCCAGCACCATTTGTTGAAGAGGCTATCTTTTCTCCAATGTATGTTATTTGCACATTTGTCTAGTATGAGATAACTATATTTATGTGTGTTTGTCTCTGTGTCTTCTATTCTATACCATTGGTCTACATTTCTATTTTGGTGCCAATACCATGCTATTTTTGCTATTATATTTTTGTCATATAGTTTAAGGTCTGGTATTGTGATGCTTCCTGCATTACTCTTCTTGCTAAGGATTGCTTTGTCTATTCTGGGTCTCTTATTTTTCCAAATAAATTTCATGATTGCTTTTTCTATTTCTATAAGGAATGACATTGGGATTTTAATTGACATTACATTGAGTCTATATAGTACTTTGGATAGTATGGCCATTTTGACAATATTGATTCTGCCTGTCCAAGAGCATGGGAATTCTTTCCATCAAGGTCTTTTTCAATTTCTTTCTTTAGTGGTATGTAGTTTTTATTGTAAAGATCTTTCACTTCTTTTGTTAAATTGATTCCCAAGTACTTTTCGAGGCTATTGTAAATGCAAGAATCAATAAATAGGATAGATTCAAGCTAAAAATCTTCCTCTCAGCAAAAGAAACAATCAATGAGGTGAACAGAGAGCCTATATTCTGTGAGCAAAGTTTTGCCACACACACATCTGATAGTGCACTGATCTCCAGGATATATAAAGAACTCAATAAACTTAACACCAAAAAAAAAAAAAAAAAAAAAACCCAATCAATAAATGGACTAAGGAGCTGAACAACACTTCTCAGAAGAAGATATGCAATTGATCAACAAATATATGAAAAAATGTTCAACATCTTTAGCAATAAGAGAAATGAAAATCAAAACTACTATAAGATTTCATATCAACTGCCAGTCAGAATGACAGTTATCAAAAATGCAAACAACAAGTGTTGGCGAGAATGTGGGGGAAAAGGCACACTCATACATTGCTGGTGGGATTGCAAATGGTACAACCAGTCTGGAAAGCAGTATGGAGATTCCTTAGAAACCATGGAAGGGGATCACTGTTTGACCCAGCCATCCCACTCCTCAGTCTATATCCAAAGTATTTAAAAACAGCATACTGCAGTGACACAGCCACTTCAACGTTCATAGCAGCTCAATTCACAATAGCTAAACTGTCGAACCAACCTAGACACCCTTCAATAGATGAATAAATAAAGAAAATGTGGCATATATACACAATGGAATATTACTCAGCAATAAAAGAGAATAAAATTACAGCATTTGCAGGTAAATGGATGGAGTTGGAGAACATCATGCTAAGTGAAGTGAGCCAATCCCCCAAAACCAAAAGCCAAATGTTTTCTCTGATAAGTGGATGCTGATCCATAATGGGGGAAGGGACAAGGGAAGAAAGGAGTAATTTTAATTAAAGGGAAGGAAAATGAGGGGATGGTATATAGGGGCAGGAAAGGTGGTGGAATGAGATGGACAAAAATACCCTAGGTACATGTATGATTGCACATATGGTGTAACTCTATATTGTGTACAACCAGGGAAATGAAAAGTTACGCTTCATTTGTGTACAATGAATCAAAGTGCATTCTAAAAAAAAATCCACATCACATAAAATTCTCCATTTCACTCAAAGTGTACAGTTTAATGATACTCAGAACATTTATGGTGCTTTGGAACCATCACCACTATTTAGGGCATTTTTATTACCCCAAAGGAAACTATGTACCCAATTAACAACCACTCCTATCCCATCTTCTTTACCCAGAGCCCCAACAACCACCAACCTGATATTTCTATGCATTGCCTGTTTTTATATTTCATATAAATGTAATCATGTAATATATGACATTTTGTTTCTACCTTCTTTAAAGTAGTATAATATTTTCAAGGTTCATTTACACTACAATATGTAGCAATACTTAATTCCTTTTGTGGCTTAATAATATTTATTTATATTGACATACTACATTTTACTTATCCATAATGAGTTGGTGAATTTCTGGGTTGTTTGTTATTCCTTTAGTTTTTTTGATAATTCTATAATGAGAAGTACCTAAAGTAACACTTGCAATAAAATTAGCCTACAATTTTAAACAGGTTTGGTCAAGTTTTAGTATTTATACAACTTCAGTTTTAACATATATTTATGTGGGCTATGTATTGGTAGCATTTTGTTTCTCCTAGTGAACCTGGCTAGGTTCATTAATAATGGGAGCTTAATTAATGATGCTCAGAATATGGACTGGCTTATTGTAACTTGATTCTACAATAAAGTAGCTGTGTAATTTGGGATCAGATATTCAGACTTTTGGAGTCTTATTTTTATAATCATCAATGAGCATAACAGAACCAATTTCAAGGGATTTTGTGAAAATTGGATTAAATTATAAATGCTATTGCATATGATACAAAAATTAATACCCATTAGATATTATCATTATTATATTTGAATTTTGATGGGAAAAATCAATAGCAAAATTGTGTTGAATGGGTTAATTTGCCAGCTACTTAATGAAACAAACTTTTTAATTATTAAATATTGGCTTTAAAATGCATGAATTTATTCATAGGTTGCTGCTGAATAATTTTTTAAAAACACATTTTTCATGAATTTTGTTAAATCCTGAATTCCTCATTATAATAATCATAACTTGGGATCATTAAGATATGTATTTTAGTAATATCATTTAAGATCTCACCAAAATCCTAGAAAACATCATATATATTCATAAGTGATAAGTCTGAGCTTCAGTTGTCATCTGATTATTATTATTAAATTAATTCCCTTTTCTGAAATTCCCATCCTCTGATTTCTACCTATATAAATAATATTCCTACTTCAATGTTTATCTCAAATGAAAAATGTTTCAATGCTTGTTGGATCCATATGTTTGATATAAATAGACTGTCTCTTTTAGAAGTTGTATTGCTTTGAAGTTATGATGCTTAAAAGCTAGGTTAAATTGTAATTTTCTATATATTGTATAGGCTCTCCCCAATGCTCTTCAAGTTCCCACACCCTAGGATTATGTCTGTGTTGACTGTAGCTTTTGAATAATGATATTGAAGATAATAACGTCCAAGATTCTTATGGATTTGTGTCTTTTTACTAAAACATACCCTATGTGTAATCGCTGTGTGTTTACTTTTTAATTTTTTTGGAATAGCTTTGAGGTAAAAAGAATATCATTTTTGAATTAAAGAGACTGAGAAAATTAAGAAATATGTAAAAATGCAAGCAAAAGAATAACTCCAGAATTTGATGGTTAGTCCCAACAGTGTTATTTCTCATGATCCTGCAGGAATAATGAAAAATATTATATTAACAGAAGAGATATTTCATAGAGTTAAACTAAGCTTCCAGAGAAACTTGTTTGATTTTGTTTTAAACCTTTTAGTTATCAAGCCTCCTGGCATTCTGATTTGTTACAGGATATATGTACCACTCAGAAACTTTAATCAGCATTAGCTTGAGAGATGCTACCCTGTGTGTCACTAAATGGTAACATCATAGTGGTTTGCAGGATATAAAAAGTCAATTTCCAGTGGTAATCTGAAAGTACATCTTTATAGAATTTTACAAGATGAAGAACTTTATCAAAATTTGGCAAGGAATAGTGTTGGATAAACTTTATAAAGGTAAGGATGTTCATCATAGTGTTAATATATGGTATTGTAATTGCACAAATGCGTGGTCTGATAGCTACGCAAAGGAAACCAGTTAGTTCAGAGGCAAGGCAGAGATAGAAAAGGAACTAATTGAGTTAGTTGATAAGAAAATGGCTGTACTGTTGCCTAAATGGAACACCTTAGCTAAGACCACAACCAAAGTGGTTATATAGGAAATTTAAGAAGTATAGTTTTAGCCAGGTAGATAGAGTATGCCACGTAATCATTAATCCTGCAGGATTCATTTCTTTGATAAATATTCTGATGTCATCTGAAGGTCACTATAGTCTGGGTTTTGAAAATACAAAAGAAGATTAGTGATTAGGAGGTCTCAGAAAAATGTTTCTCTTGTTCCTTTTACTTGGAATAGCTGACTCTAGTAGTTAATATCTTAATCATTTAGATGTGGTGACTTTTTAAAATTGACAATGCCATGCAAAAGTTTTAAAAAAGGAGTTTTTGATGAATAAATTAGCTCATTAGGTACCTCCAGTATGGCAAGGACAAAAGGATTCTAGTAAGCGAACTGCATATGTATGAGGGACTACTGTTAATAGCAAAAGGGGAAGAATTGGAGATTTTAGTAACTTTGTTCAGTTTTGCAAGAGGAAAATGCATCTAAAGAATTTGAAATTTTTGTTCGATAAATCATATAAATTTATAATCCTCATTGAAGAGAACCAAAATGTACATTTATTTTTCTTTATGACTTCCAGACTCTAATATGAATATGTTAAAAATAATTATTTATTTTTGAAACTTTAACAAACATGTTTCCAAATGGCCTAAATAGATTTGTTACCATAAGAGATATAGGCTTCATTTCATATTTTCAAAAACTTACTTGGTTTCTACAAGGAACCAGGCAGATTCTCACTCATCTGAATGCTCTAGTTCCTTATTCTGGAAAAGCAGATTCAGGACCTTTATGGTAATTCATAGTAGAATTTTAAAATATGTATAAATTGCTTAAATTACACATTAGAATAATTCTGCTACAATAAAAAATACATTTGAAATTTATTTAAATAAATTTAATAAAAAATTCTCAATAGAAACAAATGTAGAGAAGTGCATCCAAAAAATACCAAGAATATCAAAAACACAATGAGACTAATTGGTGAGGATGATAATGTTTATATTAAATCAAAACCAAAGATAAATTGGAAGCCTGGTAGTTAATTATCCAGATATTTAAAACAAAATAAGCAGTCCAAATGTGATTCAAAATATAGTGCACTGAAGAAAAGAAGAAAATGCAGATATAATAATTTTTTGTTGTTTAAGGGAAATAATTTGATGTCAACTCAATAATGAAATATGAATTAGAATAAGGAATGCTCTGCCTAGTAATACATTTAAGGGAAAGAAACAAAAGACAGAGCATCTATCTTCATTACTTAAACTGAAAAAGTATCAAGAAAAATTAGATGTGGATATATGCAAATGTTATGTTTAGAGCACACTAATTTGCTTTTTGAGCACATCATGTCCTTTTTTAAATGGATTGCTTGTTGGTATTAAAGTTTCAACCCATAATGGATAGCCACCAATCATTACTCATTTAGAGGGTAAGTAGAGCAATTATAGATGTTCACAAACATTAAATATAGTATAAAATCTGTCACAATTATTGAAGATGCAGTTTTCTACACTTTCTCCCTTGAACTCTGTAATTCTGCAACAGTATATTTCATTAACCAAAATTCATATTAGGCAATTATTACATCATAAAGTATTTTTAAATAGGTTAATAATATAACTCTTTTTTATCCCAGTATTTCTTTTGAATTTGTGAAAAAGTCTCGTCTCTATTCCACGGAAGACTGTCAGACTTTGAAGTCAATTACTATGTATTTTGGTTTTATCTTTTTCAAGTTTTTCTCCCAATTTTAAATATGAACTCTTCATATGATATTGCTATCACCATAACCAATCATTTCTGAATACTTCTTTAGCCCATTAAAAATGTTCTTTCTTTTAAGTAGTAATATTCAAGTCATATTATTCTATCCCTTATTAGTAGTTATATGGCCGTGGGCAATTCTTTAAGCTTTCTATGTTTCCTCACCTGTAGAATGGAGACAGTATATTTATCTAATGTGAGTATTGTGTATGTGAAAATTAAATTAATTTTGTTATAGTACTTAGAAGCATAATTTTCCCTATTCTCTCTCAGTTTTTAGATGGAATGTCCCATAACAAAGATTAACACAAGAAAAATGAATAGAATTATTTCCCACATTAATACATGGGAGAAAGCCCATAATGAGTAAATCTCAAAAAGGTGGCTTTAAACTCGGGCTTAGATAGCATCCTTCCCAGAAGCAAAGAAAGAAGGGTGTTTATGGAAACATAATGAGAGTGTTTTCAGAATACGTAAATAAGGTGTGTTAGTCAGCGTTCTCTCATTGTGACAAAATACCTGAGGAAACAAACAAAACAGCTTACAGAAGAAAAGGTTTATTTTGGCTCATGGTTGTAGAAGTTTTAGTTCACAGTCAGTTGGCTGCATTGATTTGGATCTGAGGAAAGACAGAATATGATGGCTATGGAATGTGTGATGGAAGAGAATACTCACCTCATGGCAGCCAAAAAGCAAAGAGAAATCAGCCATGAAGGGGGCCCAGGGACAGGTATCCTTCTGCAGCATGTACAACAGTAAACAACTTCCTTCATCTAGGTCCTATGTCCTATAGATTTTATCACCTCCTAATAGTTTATTCAATTATGAGCCTGTCAGTGGATTAACGCAATGAAGAGATCAGGGCTTGCATGATTCAATAACTTCCCCCAAACCGCACCTATGAATGTTGCTTTTTTGGAGATCAAGTCAACATTTCATGCCAAACCATAATATTCTGCCCCTGACACTCAAAGTTTTATACCCATCACAATGCAAAATACATTCAGTCCATTTCCAAGAATATCCATAATCTCAACATTTCTAGCATTGCTCAAGAATCCAATTCCAAAGTTTTCTCTGATATTCAAGGCAATTCTTAGTTTTGAGCCCACTAAAAATCAAAAAACAAGTAATATACTTCCAACATACAATGTCATGGCGTAAACATTCCCATGACGAAAGGGGATATAGGAGATTACCATCAAGGATGAGATCAAAGCAAAAATGAAACCCAGCAGGGCAAACATTAAATTCTCTAGCTTCATTTCTGGCATTGGGGCACTTGTAGTGTTGAGGTTGGGAAAGGAACAATGAAAGGTCAGAGTGGCCTTGGTTATGAGGCAGATTCTTAAGCCTTTCAATATCCATTAGTTTAAAGTTCTCAGCATGCTGAAATGCCATATTTCAGTACATTATTTTCTGAGCCCTGACACTGTATATTGCATCTACCTCTACTTACTTCAAATGATTGTTTACCTTAGCAGATTTAGTTGCAAAATGACTTTAACATTTAATGCATTTAAGTTTTAAAAATATATTTTGTCAACCAGATACATTCATATATATGATAAATATGGTTTGTAAACTTCCATTGAGCTCTTATGTAAAAAGATTAAGAAGTACATGGATAAGGAGATAAATTGATTGAATGCCTTAAGAAGCTTCCCCACATCTTAAAACTACACATACTTAGATAATTTTAGATACTCTCATTCTCATAATAATTATTTCTAAATGTCTAATATTAGTCAAAATGTACCTGAATAATTATAATGTTTCTGTAATCATGTATCAAATATATTTATGATAAATATACTTTTATGAATTCCCTACACATAAGGACCACTGCAGTCTCTTACTCTTAAGAAGTAACAGAGTTCAATCTATTACAGTATACTCTTAATATAATTTTTCAAGTTCCCAGTAAATATTATTTCTGAAGAGCAATTTGGTATTTGTTAAGCAAATATTTTTTATAACTAATCTTGAAGTTTATTTCAAGAATATAACTAATATTGGGTTTCCTCTCTTTGAAAGTGATATTTTACATGTTCCAGTCTTCTAACACCTTTGTTATAATTCCTTCAATGTCAAAATTAGTGATTCAGTGGACTCTGGGCATAATTTTCTCAGGAGTTTGAAAAAATAAAACTGGGCTGGGAGAGTGCTCAGTTCTCAGCAACCGGGTGTTTTGATACACTCTTAGACTTCCACTGTGTTTTAGGAATGGAAATAAGAGTTGGGGACATGCAGAACTATTATAGACATTATAATGCCCAGACTCACGAGACCACCAGAGACCACCAGGAGTCTGATTCCGATGTAATCACAAAAGGGTCTTTTATTACAAGCCTGAGCAGGGATTGCATGCATACCTTCACCGACCCCAGCTGGTAGGGAGGTGCGGCCCTGAGTGTAGGGGAGCAGGGATTTTTATGGGTTACAATCGCAAGCAGGGGAGTACATGCCTTGGCGTTACATGATTGGGTAAGGGAAAGTGCGCACAGGGGGACAGTGGTCTTGTCACTACAGGATTGGGTAAGGCTGAGTGTGGTCAGTATGAGGTCAGTTGACCTTTAGGCTGATAGGTTTGGCTACAGTGGGCCCAATGCTTAATTTGCTGATTGGTTGGCCCAGATTGCAAAACGACTCACTGGCGCCAAAGCAGTGTGCCGTTAAGTGTTTCGCAATTTTTCAGGATCTGGGCAGAGGCTGTTGGGTTGAGGACAAAGACTCAGAGTCACAAAACGGCTTTGGTCTTGTCCTCTCAACATCAAACTTCAACTTAAGAACAATAAAATTCTGGAAAACATGATTTATAAAACCCATAAGTGACAACAGAACTAATTTTGGTCATGTAGGGATTTCATTGTGTGCTACTTTCCAATTGCCAGAAATTTCAAAGTAATTCATTACACAGCCTTATTTTTTCCTACATATTTTTCTTTTTTATGCTCTGCACAGTATTTTCCCAGCTCTTCTAAACTTTCAATTCAATTATCATGGAAATAGCATATGATATATCATATCTCATATACAGTTTATCGCATTATTCTTTTTTAGACTTCTCTTTCCCTCCCTCTCATCCTCTCCTCCTTCTGCTCTTTCTCCCTTTCTCCATGCCCTCAATTGACTTATTAATTTTAGTCATCTTTCATGTTTATTTCATCAGTTGCTTCCTCTGGGAAGCCCTCTCTGACAGCACCATCTCCCAGCTCTCCATTCAACTTATCTCTGTTAGGTGTCATTGCTAGCAACTTCCACAGCTCTCTGGATGGTTCATACATTCCACATATGGTTCATACATGTATAATTCCCCAGTTACTACTAAAAATAAGAAAAATAATTTTATTTGCTGTTTATTATGTGCCACCTAATCTTTTAGCTATTATTCTTAATATCTCTATGAAACAGTCTTACAAATTAGGTATGTAAGACAAACAACCAGGTGGAGGTGAAACAGGACCAACACAGGCTTTTATTCTAGGAAATATGCTCCCGGACCAGTTTCCCG